>OMLP01007318.1:8232-18491 GCA_900302685.1 Spondyliosoma cantharus | reverse complement strand
ACTTAAAACACATGGCCATAATTCATTTTTATAGCTGTTACAATGAAAAGAGAAATCCAAAGATCCCCCTGTAACAAATTTTGACCCTAACATGTCAACAAAATGAAACAAGAATTCTGAACTTGCTCTATCCAATGTCCAGATTATGTGTAAATTAATGCTTTTGTAATTAGACAATGATTTTTGCATATTTAAACATAACATTTCATACAAATTGTAATACAAAAAATAATTATCTTGATGCAAGTAATCAACTGGGGGAAGTCTCATGGGAAGACAGAGGAAGCTATTAGTAAAAAATGTTACCCAAACAAAGAAATTAAAAAATGCATTACTGCTCCCAACAATGTGTCATTCAACGTTCATAATATTAGACTTGGTGTTTTTCGTTTGTACTCAGGTGGTGATCCTGGAGAGGCGTAACGCTGCAGGCAAGGCCTTGTTCAAGCCAGTGAGCGCCTGGAACGGCAGCGAGGAGGACAAGCAGCGTCTACTGGAGGAGCTGGAGCGACTGCAGAGGGACCCGTCCATCCTCAATAATGACGCCATGCTGCCCGAGCTCAACAATGAGTTTGCCTCTGTATGTTCCCTTTCAGTAATGTAGGGTATCTAAATAATGTTTGCCTGTGTAGCCAATATTCTTATAACCAAGTACGGTTTGTTGATATCAACCACCAGTCCTGCTACTAAATATAAAACTACTGTCACTCTACAGATGTTTGTAATCAGATGGATCTATGCCTCTTACGATTACCTCTCTGAAGTCATTGACGATATTCTGCATAACAACTGGTAGGCAGAGATCTTTCACTCTTCACCTGTTATAGGAGAACACATGATGACAACCCAGATGTAAATACAGATGTGTCGTGTTGCACTAAAGACATCTGTGTTGATTTGCAGGCGTGAGATGATGCCTCTTCTGTCCCTCATCTTCTCTGCCTTGTTCATCTTGTTTGGAACTGTGGTCATCCAGGCCTTCAGGTTGGTTGCTTCACCATACGCACGTTTACCTCGACCGCCAAAATACGTAACTATAGCAACATCACCATCCTCTGGGATTAGTGAGACACGGTGAAGAAAGCTAGAAAGGCTGCCAAAGGAAAGAAAGTAATAATGCTCTCATTTTTTTCCCTTCTACACCCTTTGGGCAAAACATTTTATTTGTGTGTTTTTTCAGTGACTCAAGTGATGATAAACAGACTAAACCAAAGGCAAAAGATGGAACAAAAGCAGAAAATGGGTCGCCAGGGTCCGGTGGTACTTCAAGGCAAGAATACATTTATTACATATTTTATAGAGTGCAGAATTTATCATCGTGTTTTCTAAGTTCTGTTTTTTTGCTGTTGATCTCTAGTCGGCCTCCCAAGAAGAATTTTGTGGAGGTGACTGAGCTGACGGATATCACTTACATGAGCAACCTGGTGAAGCTGAGGCCGGGACACATAAACATAGTGCTGGTTCTCACAGACGCCTCCAAGAACATCCTGCTCAGCAAGTTCGCCAAAGAGGTCTACTCCTTCACAGGGTAAAGTAAACAGTCACTTTTCCTCGTGTGGAGCAAGAACATTTTTGTTGCGTATTAAATAAAAAAAAATGTTGTTGAATGTTCTAACTTTATGGAGCACTTACAAATCATGCACGGATATCTTGAGCATTAGTTCGCTGCTCCAGAAACAGCACATCCACAAAGTACAGGGACTCGTCCATCCACCCACTCAGTGTGTCTATTCATACTGATTTACAGCTGCTCTGACTCTGTTCTGGTACATGGGTTATGGAGAAAATTTTTTCTGGTTTTGTCTCTTATGTCCTCTGAGGAGCAGAGTCAGCTAGCGAATAGGACCGCTAGCTGTAGCTGCTCTCTGAACTAACTAGCCGCATAACTTACTAACTAGAGTGATTTTTACATTTTCTTCACTTGCGTTAGTGAGAGGCTAACATAAGCTTGTCCAGCTTAAGCTGAGTCCTGTTTTAGACAGAGGATGAACTGAGGTGCCAGTATAGGATAATAAGGACTTTTTAAACTGTGAATCATGCAAAAGCTACTCTAGTGTACCTGTACAAAAATATAGAACTGGAAATGTGCATAATAGGTCAGCTTTTTAATCATGTTTACAGATACTTCCTCACACTTGTTCTCTCATCTCTCTCCTAGGAGCATGACACTGCATTTCTCCTTCCTGAATATTGACAAGCACAGCCAGTGGATGTACACTCTGCTGGAATACGCCCAGGACGCCACACAGATTGATGCAGACGAGGACGATGGAGCAAACCACAAGATGGACTACACCGGCTATGTGCTGGCGCTCAACGGCCACAAGAAGTACCTCTGTCTTTTTAAGCCGGTCTACACTGGGGAAGACCTCGACAGCAAGTCGTCCGAGGACGAAGGTGGCACTGCGGGGGGGAGGTCGAGGTCCAGTTCCCGCGAAGACCATCTGCCACGCAAATCCAACCGATCCCGCAGCATATCCACCCTGCAGATCCACCACAAACTGGACCGCCTGGGTTTGTGGATGGAAAGGCTCATGGAAGGCACTTTGCCTCGATATTACATTCCTGCATGGCCCGGACTCGACAAGATCGCCCCCAGTAAATAGATGGAGGCGAGTTAGGACAGACCTAGTACTTATCTACTGTCCCCTTGTGTTAGGCTAGAGCTGCCTTTCTTGCACTTGAAACAATAAATAGTTACTTTTAAAGTCGGGTCAATGATACAACAAACTACTGTGGGACACGTCCTTTAGCGTACCCCTCTTACGGTCATCGCATGCTGTTTTTATATATAGCAAACGCTGCTGCTGCTACAGCCTTGTGAACAGAAAATAAAATCACTGTGGTCACCTGTACTCTCCTGCCTTCATGACCATCAGTCATATCCACACACACTGAAGGAGGCAGGACACCTACCTTCGTCTTCATCAATGAATACTGTGAATAGAGATGCATGTCTTTAACACTAAATGTCTTTTTTATGCATCTCAGGCCTTTTTCGTTTTTCCGTGCTACATTTATCTCCTGAATGCTGGCTCGCTTGTGCAATATAGCCTACTGCTGTAATGACAATGCCTTGCACCCCGGACTTCAAGGGGTTTCTCCATGCTCTTCCTGATCATGTGATTGCATCAAAAGAAAAATATCTGTTTTGTTACATGGGGACTGTTGGGATTGTGATTTAATATGTTCTTCACTGAGTCAAGAATTATTTAGCAGCCTTGGTCTATTTAACAACCTCAGTTAGCCAGTAGCTTTATGTAGCAGACATAACGATCGGCCCCCTCCATTTCATTTTCTGAATGTTTTCCAAATGGACACCACTGACTGATACATTATGTAGACATGAAAGTTAAAGTCAAACATACTGTGTGCTTGCTCGGTTTGTTAACTTGTTCTGTCAAGTATAAAAATGTCTTTGATATAATTTTGATGGTACAGTGTGATGTAAATAGTGTACATTATCATGTTATCTATTGGACCTGTATTTATAAATGTATGTAACTCGAAAGATTTGGTGAATGTTTTACATGGATCTATCAAAAACGCTGTTGTTCTCGTTTTATTTTCCTTTTACGCGTTGTGTAACGTGTAAAAAAAAAAAAAAAATGTCTGTTTCAGTTGTCTTCAGTAGTTAAATCTACCCTCTTGTTGTAATAAAATGCTTTAGTTTGTTAATTAAAACATGAAGTCGTAAAAAAACAAAGCAAAACAAGTGAAAACAGCATTTTTTTCCAGAACAGCTACAAGTAAGAGATAACAGTACAGTGAGCAGGTAGTTATGGCAAAATAATCCTCAACAGGTTGATGCATGAGGTCTATAATCACCTCCCTCACTGTTTGTTATTCCACTTAATACTCGGCTACTTGCTAAGAAACAAACAACAATAATTTGACACAAAATATCGATTTAGAAACATTTTCTTGACTTAAAATTATTTCATTGCTTCTGCTAAGTCCTCCAGAATCAATTATCAGTACAACGTACATAGCAGAGGTCTGCTATTCAGAAATAACGCACAGTGAAAAAGTGTTATTGACCAATCAGAATCAAGCACTCACAAAAGCTGTGTAATGAAATATGATTATTTTTTCCAATTAAAGAAGCATCTGTTTTCCCTTTTTCCCCCGTATCCTTATTTCCTGATTTGATTTGATCTGTTTCTGTGCTGCCCTACTCTGGATGAAATGTATTTCTAATAGAAAGAAGTACTGTATATGTGCAAGAACAAAGCAGTGATCAGTTAATCGAGACAAAAGTCAGCAGTTTCTTAGCTTGCAGGGACTAAGTGGCTGCCTGATATGCAGTAATTTGTCTCTATCTCCAGCAATTACAACAACAAATATGACTTTTATTATTAATACAATGCCATAATTGCTCTTATTTCAAGACTTCGGTAGGTTACTACTTATTTTTCCAACTAATCATTTAAGCTCAGTTGTTCTACGCACAGTATTTGCATTTGCTTCGTTTATCATCAGCATGTTCCAGTCCGCTCTGATGGACTTCCATGCTTGCGGTCTTAACAGGAATCCTGGATGTTGGTGTGTAATAATAATAATAATAATAATAATAATAATTGAATAACAGATTTGCCAGAGTTTATTGTAATTGTATGAGCTATCAATAATGTAATTGAGTGTTTTGTGAGTAAGTGACAGTTTTGTATTGTAGTTTTAACATTTACATTGCTGGATCTTCTATAATATGCTGCCATACTTCTGCCACAGGATGGCACCAGAGCCTCAGGAAGTAAGCTTGGGCTTCACAAGAAGAGTTGAAGTTTCCCTTTGTTGCAGTGTTTGTGTTCTCGCATACAGATATGAGTTTTGCTCCTTTCACGTTGGTCTAACACTGGAGTAGAGTAATTGAGTTCAGAAAGCCATTGAAAAGTAATAAAACAAGGCTTTAATTATGGAACATAGTGGAAAGTGTGCCTGAAAAGCGCCATCTTAAAAATGATGTTTAAGATATTTAGTGCTCTTTACGTAAGCTTTATTTTAATGCAGGGACAGTTTAGTTAAGGGCATTATGGGTCAAAGTCAACATTTGGCACCAAAGTAAGGTTATTCTACACATGTTCCAAGAGGTGCACATGGTAATTGTTTTTAATGACTTTTATATCATGTAGAATTCTGTTAATGTGTCTCATTACACGCAAAATGGTGACACATTTAATCTGATTTCAGCACATTTCTGTTGTGCTGACATTAGGGACTGCTTATCAGTGGACGCCAGCCCGGGAGACTTTAACAATGAGTTAGAGAGAACTGAACTTTTAATGTCTATTTTTAGTCATGGTTTTCATTGCGTCTGCTGAAGAAACAGAAGGAGACATTTGTAGCTTGTGATTTGTTGCCATTTTTTCACAGGACCCGTGTAGCTGTGCACTGTGTGAAATAAACATACGCTGAACAAAACAGCAACGCTTTTGTTTTTGCTGCCCATTCTCTGGTGAACACATAAGGCTTATTTCTCTCAAATTCTGTGCACACATTCGTCAGAAGCCGTGTGAGAGAGCTCTTCTCCTTTGCCAAGATAATCAATCCACCTGGCAGCATCAAGATGCTGATTAAAGTGCATGATTGTTGCGCAGGTGTGCGGCGGAGTGTGCACAATGAAAGGCCACTCTAAATTGTGCCGTTGTATCACACGACACAATGCCACAGATGTTGCAAGTCCTTTCGACTGCAGGGATGTCTGCTATAACTGTTAACTGAATGCTCATTTTACATTTAAAAAAGGTGCAATGTGTAACATTTCAGTCAAAAACAATCCAAAGTTGACTAAAATCATCACCAAATTCTGAGGACGTATCAGTTTTGACATTGTGACATGTGTGCATTGTGTTGCAGAGATATCTACTGAAGTCAGCATGCTAACCAGCTAGCCCCTGCCTGTCCTTCTCCATCGCTCCTGTACTAAACATCAACACTTCCTTAGTTCTTCAAGCTCCCTGTCTAGACTGCTAGCTGCACAGCTAACTGAGCTAACTAGCTAATGGCAGCTACATTCAGCAGCAGTTAGCAGTAACTCTATTGACATGCTGCACCTGATTTGTTTTGGGTATAAATTCAACATGTGGCCAATTGCACCTTTAAATTCATGCTCAGAGTAAATGCATATTTTGCGTGCCAGGCGTAGCGTCAGCCATTCAGAGCGTGGGGTGTGGTGCACAGCTACTTGCTCTTTTGCTTTCGGTGCACTCACTGACCCCGCTGACCCCTGGCCACCAATACAGTCTTTAAGGACTCCCATGTGATAGTTTGGTAATCTGTCAGAGAAATGAGAAACCGGGACATGCGGGATGGTTGGGAAAGGTCAGATAGGAGTGGAGGAAGATGCCTTCTTGCTATTGATGATGGATGTGTTTTGCTTATTGCTTCGCCTGAACAGTGTGTTGCTATGAGGCGTTTGTGTTATTGACAGTGTTCACGGGACTTTGTAAAAGGAGAGCCACTCCCTTCCTGTCGGAGTAGATTTGGCACTTACCAAATTTCTTGGCAAACGTTTAGCAGTGTGTGTGTGTGTGTGTGTGTGTGTGTGCGTGAGATAGTGGATGTGTATGCATGTGTGTGCTGTGTGAAGAGCTTGAGTTCCTGTCTGTTTATTAGTGGAGCCTCATTGACTGTATCCTGTGTTTGTACCTGTGTTCCCATGTGTGTTTTTGTATACGGGTCCACGTTCTTAGCTGTAGCATAAGTCACAGCGATATTCGATTAGTTCTACATCTGTTAAAATGTACATACTTAGTACATAGTAGATCACCAAACCTTCATGGTGGACAGTAGACTTAGGTGATATCCAAAATTATTATCCCGATTTTTCCCGATCAAGTTTTTCTTAGAAAATCTAATAATTATAGTATTTTGTTTTATTTGTATTTTATGTTGATTAGTCGTATGAATAGTTCGACTGACAGGTTGATATGCTGTTCACTTTAGTTCTCCGTTTGCAGCAACACATACAATACTTCTAAATGACAAAATAATATCTAAGATGAACTTTTGAATTAGATATAGAGTAAGTGTAATATAATATACTAAGTGCAGCTGGTCTGTCACGGGTGCCCTAACCTCTTAACTAGACGGCCGGGAAGGTGAGAAATGAAACTGCAATAGATTATAAAAAAAAAGTCAGAGCAGCTCCTCTCAGGTGAAGAATCGCACAGCTGATTGATATTCGGTATTGTAAAAATATCGCTTACAATGGATATCGGGCCAAGTCTAGTAGCCAGTTATGGGAATGGATCCTTCCATTGATTGCTTTCACCTCATTTCCAGTTCTTTTAAACCAGCCTGCTCGTATCTGTCCTTCTGGCCCACTGTGATTGGCTGGTGTGATTTTACAATTTTCATATTATCATCAAATCCCGCGTAAAGCCAAAACTACCAGTGTTAGTCCGTCTCAATAACTTTCAGACTTCCCTGCACTGTTTGTGGCTCCATTTCTTTGCAATAACCACAACAAAACAAATTACACAAAATTAGAGTTTCATTTTTAAAAAGGATAATGAGTTCACTTAAACAACTGGGCACAGCACTCTTCTGTCAGCATTATTCAAATAGGAGTAAATATTGTTGGGGATGATTTCTAGCCACTGATTAATGCACGTTTGGTGCTTTAGTATAGCTGAAGGATGGTCTATGTGGGATTGATTCAGAGTAAATTAGAGTGTTTATCGTAATGAAGGAAAATGTCACCCAGTGATGTGTTTTTAATTGTCTTTGGACAACAATGGAGCTCCAGGGAACAAAAGAATCAGATAAATCCGGATTTGACTGCACAGACAATACTTGTAAGGATCAATTTATTGTCGGTTTTGGTCTTTTAGTGGGATTTGTTGGTGGTGAGAATAATACAGAAGTCCCCCCCGACCTTACTCTTTCATGAAACCGACATGATGCATCTTTTTAGTGCCAGGATCAAAACATATCTGATGGATATCTGTTGCTTTTTGTCTTAATGGAAGGCCCCCCTCATCTTACACTGCATCAACCCATTCCCTGGTAGATGCAGAGATACAGTCCTAAGTGGCTGCTTAGACATAAGACTTCCTCAAGCTTCCTTGAATACTGACCTATTTTAGCAAGGCTTAGACTACACACACACACACGCACGCACACACATACGCACACACACACACACACACACACACACACATGCGCACGCACGCACGCAAGCACACATACACACATACACACACACACGTGCGTACACACACACACACACACACACACAGATCTATATCTTAAACCTCAGTGCCTCCTGATTCTGCAGTTAGCATGACATCCTGTGCTCCAGGACTTCAGTTAAATCCATTCATTATCCCAACTGGGGGATTTGAATCAAGCAGGGTTAGGTTCCGCGGCAGAAGTTCGGAAAAGATAAAAGTAGGTAAAAGTTACAACAAAGTTAGGGGTATGTTTGCATAATGTTCCGGCTCCTGTAATCCCACATCCTGAGCTGGTTGAATTAGCAGGGAGTCAAACAGCCCTGGAGTTAAACCTACACCTTGGTTTGACTCCTGCAGTGGGATTGGAGCTCAGTTACATTACCAACAGAGGAAAATCCATGAGATTAACAGAAACTTTAAATTGAGCACCGAGTAAATCTATACCCGTTGAATATCAATGTGCCCTGATTGACTAGTTTTCTTGCAGTTTCATGAGTAGACACTAGAAATTAGAATTGGACATTCATTTGTGGATCTTCAGCTAACAACACTGAAAAATCATTGAATTGATCAAATTGAATTTAAGGCTTTACATTGGAGTTTGCTGTATGACATAGTAAAATAGCAACACAAACCAAGCAGGATGCACTCAACTTGAATATTAAACACTACAACATCAACATACAGTTTGCATTTTTCCTTCAAGGATGCTATAACCTTAATAAATTAATATTCAACTTTGAGAAACAGATCTGAGGTAAACTACCGGTAGTCATCAAAGTAGCCAGCATTACCATTCCTCCTCTGATGTGCTAGTTCAGTCAAAACAGGAAGTGGTTTCTTTGTTTTCAAATGTTGCTATGGTGAGGTCACTTCCTGTCTGTCCAGAGGGCCTGCCGCCATCCTTCTCTCGGTTGTTTTTATCCCAATAAGTAGGACACGCTGAGGCAGGAGGAGAAACAGCACAGAGAAAGTGGCAAACCAAAGCACTTGGCTGAAGCAGCGAACAGTGGAGGCAGTAGATAAAAGATGACAACAGACGAGAGTATCAAGAAAACATACTGAAGAGAAACTGAGGAAGAGAGAAGGACACAGATTAAGTATTGCAAGTGAAGGAGGGGAACAGGAAGAGCTTTAATAAAGTGAGACACCAGACGTGGTGAGTAATCAAGTTGTTTTAGGAAGGAAGAAGAACCCACAGGGACTTGGTGTGCGTCCCTCTATCTGAAGCCCCCAGACTATCAGTTCCACATATACACTCATGACAATAAGACCACTGTGTTGGTGCAGGGAGGTAAAAAAAAAAGAAAGAGCAAAAGTTGGTCCAGGCTTCAGCTTATTCTATAGTGCAGTCCAAAATGAGTTCCTTTGTTGACAAAGTGCTATTTTCAGTCTGAACTTAACACAACTGATGAGTTGTCCGGGGACATCAGAGCAAGTTGGATCTGAGTGCATGACATGATCCTTAGGAGACAAAAATAAGGTGAATGTTCTCGCCTAGTCCAAGAAAAAGAAACAGAGCGCTGGTGGCGTCACCAGCATTTGTCTGAAAGGTTGAGAGATTTTCAACCTGAAGCGCTCGCCGCGGCCAAACAAACAAGGCAGAGCTCTCTGAAAAATTACGTTGGGTGCTGCGACTTTTCTCTGGCGGCCGCCGGTTCCCACAGGCGCTTGCTCCTCATTGGGAACAATTGGAAAAAGAATCTGGTGCTCAGAAAATAACCTATGTGGACACGGGCCCTTAAAGCTGCCTTCTGTCTAATGGCCAGAAGGGGGCGACTCTACTGGTTTCAAAGATGAGTCCATTAGTATTAAGCTTATGAGAAAATCACCCCACTTCTCAACTGATATGTTACCCCAGTAAACATTTTCCTAATGAGTCTGCTTGTTTCAAGTCTCTTCAACACAGCGTGATGTATATTTTGTCAATTATGGTCCCATTTAAAGTAAAATACAGGATAAAGCACGACCATGGCCTGACCTCGGGTTCTCAGGGCAGATCCAATCAGGATATCTTCCCAGTTCGCCCCTTTTCTTCCCCCCCCGCAAAAAAAAACAAAAAAAACAAAAAAAACAAGATGG
>OMLP01007317.1:17540-37059 GCA_900302685.1 Spondyliosoma cantharus | reverse complement strand
TGGTCTGCCCCGGACACCCTCCCCTCAACCGGAGCTGATGCTCCTGGCCTCCTGGATTTACCTCATGGCTCCAAGCTAATGAAGTGGCAGTAGGAACTTGCATACATATGCGTGCATACTTACACACACACATAAGCACATACACACCCTCCTTGTCTCTGTTGCACCCACCAAGACAAACAATGGAGAGACCTCAAGGCAGGGTTGCAGGGAAGGAATAAAAAACAATAGAAAACACAATTTACGGGTGTCCACACTGCTGCCCCAAAATAATTATCCCGTCCACCCTAGACCAGGCCTTGTTGCACCCAACCTTTCCTTCTTTCCTTTCCTCAACCTTACTTACACCGCCCTGAAAGGAGCAGCAGCTGAAGGATCTCTGGGTGACTCCTCAAAGACACACTGAAGACATTTAGTGAGACAATCAAGCACTTGTCTGTGTTCACTCTGTTTTTGTAATGGTTGTCCCACACACCTACCTACTGACAGTGTTTTCTGCAGGGTATCGATTTTCAATCAGTGTTATGAAAGTAAACGCTATTGAAGAAGTGCAGATATATATGAACAAAAATTGACTATATATATTACATTACAGATGTTATATACAGTAAATATGCTAAACAGATTTAATGCAATCTCTCTGTCAGTTTTTGCAAATGCATTGTTTGTTTTTTTATTGTTTTCTTGCTTCTGAGCCGACGTGTCGGCCTGGGCAGGCAAGGTGAATGTACAAGCAGCTCTTCGCCTTTTTTATTCTCATCACTGGGAGTCATTTCAAACAATTGTTCGTCAAGGCATTACCCTCCAATATGTTCTTAACATTATCTCTGAGAAAGGGAGAACACTAAAGAAAACTGCGTAACAGACAATCCCACCCACACAGACAGGTCTGTGCCACATCGCCTCGACACTCATGGTGTTTTTCCATTAAAAACTGAATGATGGAAAGAGTAAAAAAGTGCAGTACGGCTGAAGAGTAATGGTGCTAATAACACGTTGGAACATGATGCTTTGTGAATACTCTTGACCCCTGTGTACTGTACGCTTCTGTTCCCATCTAATTTTTTACGTACTGTATATGTTTGAAGGCAGGGAAAATGATGAAAGTATTTTAAACTCAGATACGGGTATCTCCTCTGATTCAGCACACTCTCTCACTTTAGTTTTTTGTGTTTTTTGTTTTTTTTTTATTTTCAAAAAGAAAAACCTTAATTGTTGATTTTTTTTCCCCTTTTTAAATGTTATAGCTACAAAAATGTATATTTTTAAAAATTGTGAATCTGTTAAATGATGTTCGCTAGAAATAAAAGAAAAAAAGCTTTATAGATTTAATGAAAGGTGTCAATTTATTCTCCGCACATGATGTTAAATATGATACAATTAAATTGTAATTTTCATATTCATAAGATGAATACGGGTGACAAAAAATCAGTCTTTTTACATTATTAACATGTTATCAGAACGATTAATTAACGATTAATTAAACACTAGCAACTGATAATTCTGCCAGTCTAGCTGCAAAGTGGATGGGAAAATATATCAATATTAGGTAAAAAATAAAGGAAATTAATCTTGCTTTATGCAGCTTAATGCATCATATATACAAATCCACTGACGATGTCTTTCATGATAATGCCGGGGATGAATAAAACTTCAGTAATCCACCAGTATTTTTGATAACAGCTACCGTGGTGCAGGGTAGCTTTATCCGTCTGCCTACATCTTCTCTCCATCTGTGTTGGATGTGCGAGTCGGCCGCTTTTCCTCAGTCTCTCCCAAGTTGAACCTCTGCAGCAGCTCCACCGCAAACAAGGGCACCACCTGGACAGCAAGACACAGTGTAGTACACCATCAGCATGCTTATGAGGACCTCTACTGGTGGTGTAACACTCGACAGGGAGCATTCACACAGGAAATAAAAGGTTCTGTCTGCCATCAGTTGATTTACTGTACTTACTATATGCCAATACAGTCACATACGTTCTTTATTGAAGTCCAAACTCGGGGTGTTTGGCATTTGAGATATTTAAATATTTGATCAAACGCTTGACAGCCATAAAATGACAAAAGTCCAAAAAGATTACAGTGTTTCTAAACTGTATCCCTGACTACAGTAAGAGTAAATGCGCTCTAAGAGAAGATGATCTAAATGAAAAATTGGAGCACATCTTAAAACCCATTTTCCTCAACCCACCTGCGCCATGATCAGCTTCCTGGTTCTAGGTTCGTTGGGGTCTGGATACTCCTCCCCGAAGCAGAGCTCAATCTCATAGGACGGTGTCGGACCCTTCCCGTGTAAACAGCTCTGGAGCTCTAGAGACGAACATGTGATGGTTTTAAATGTGAAAATTCAGATTTCATCACACAAAGATATTGCGTCTTTGCATAGAGCAGGGTCTCAGTTCATGGATGCCTATCGGGATCATTGGGATTATTATGCAGGGTTTCCGCAGGGTCAAAAAAGTCTAAAATCTCAGTTTTAGGCCTTAAAAAGCCTTAAATCCGTCCATATTTTGCATATAGGAGTTAAATTACATTTAGTTGGGTCTTAAATATGTAAATTCATTTACTGCTTCCGTCGTCGCCTTTTTTGTTTTGGTAAATGTGTTGGTGAGATTCACAGTCAGCTCCGTGTTGTACTACGTCCAGGAACGTAAGTGGCATTTTGCCAACAGCCCGGTCGGAATTTATCGCCGCACACTTTGCCAGTTCCAGAAAGACTTTGACTGCTGAATCTGCTACAACTATGGGAAAGTGTGAATTTAACAAGTGTTGGCTTGAACAACCAGAATTCAGTTGGTTAAAGGACGTACCTCATAATGAATTTTGAAGCGCAGTGTACCAGGGTTATTATAGTTAACTAAATTCATTTCCTAGATAAAAACTAAATAAAAACCCTTAATCGCTTGTTAAACTCATTAAAAATAAGCCGAAATAAAAAGCAAACTGAAAAACTAAATTAAAATAAAATTAAAATGTATGTGTCTAAAAATGTAAAAACTATAATAACCCTGACACAAACACACTCCATTGTTCACTGTTTGAGTTGCTCTGTGAATGGCAATGCATTTGGTTATTTTTGTAAAGTAATTCTGGGACTGCATTTTTCCTTACTTTTTTGTACTTCATGTAGGTCTTAAATTTAGTTCAAATAGGTCTTAAAAGGGTTTTAAAAAGTCTTAAATTTGACTTGTTGAAACCTGCAGAAACCCTGTTTTGGGATTTTGTTATTTTGACCCCATCAACAGCCTATAATTGCTGTTTGATGTAGCTTGCGACTACACCATGTTGATCAAAACAGGTCTTTCTTAAGGCATTAATCAGTTTCTCACTCTGGGAAAGTGTGCGAAACATTGAAGTTCTCAAAAAGTACTGTATCTCTGAACTATCTCTTTGAAGGGGCTCTGTGGGACTTCTGTGTTGTGCTTGAAGTCGGTTGTTGGTTTATGTTAGTGGAACGTTAGCTACTGAGATGAGGCACTTCCACATTGATACACTGTAACTAAGAACATTTACTCAAGTACTCTACGTTAATACAGTTTTGAGATATTTGTACTTTTATTAAAATTTTCTGCTACCCTATATTTACACGCCACAATGTTGTACTTTTTACTCATTCATTTGACTACTTTAGTTACTTTGCAGACTGTAACACTGACAAAGTAGCATGTTTTTATCTGTTTTATTTTATCAGTAATTCCAATAATCAGATAATAAGTGGAACATAAAGTTTGACAATCAGCCAGGCTGACATCCACATGTAAATATAAGCCTATGTAGAATACATTGTACTTTTACTTGAACATTTGATATTAAAGTACATTTATTGCAAGAAATGTACTTTTGATACTTGAGTTAAATTTAATATCAGATACTTTAAAGCTGCTATTTGTGAGAAAAGTTACAAAAACTGATGCTTTGGGATCTTATGGCGGCTGACTGAGCATCTGTTTTTGTGACTTTTCTTACAAATAGCTCCTTTAAGACTTTTACTAAAGAACTAATCATACAAATGCCAAAAGTAATATTTTAACATGATGTCTTTACTTTCACTCGAGGATGACTTATGGATTCTCACTACACTTCCATTCACTGAGAGTCCCATGAAAGTGTTGGGAGGCCCCCTGGAGAGGCCCGTCTCCCACTTTGAAACCCTCTGAGGGAGAGCAATAATCTTACATTTGTCATTCTTTTTATCTCACAATTATCAAACAATCTTTCTCCCGTTCTTTAAATAATTCATGTTCTGCTCCAGATAGACTCGCTGGCAGCAAATTAATTAATTAACTGCTTTTAATCAGCTTTTATCGTGTTTTTCTGTTCTCTTTAGGAATGCCTGCACTGCCTTACCGTTGAGAAACGTAGGCACATCAAGCAGTTTGAAGGTCTTTTCTCTTTCCAGTTTGTTGGGCCGGTCAGCGTGTTTGGCCATGGGACCGTTCCAGTACACCCTGCCCTGACAGAACCGCTTGATGAACACCCCATCTGGGGCCACCCATAATAGCACACCCCTTTCCAGGTGACAAAGAAGGCGGTTCATTGCTTCAGCCAAAAATGGCGGCAGGGATACGGAGCTGGGCGAAGGGAAAGAGAGCTGCTGGGCAGTGCAGGGTCCGTAGATACGCTCATTTCCCAGGGGGACAATGCCCTGCATGATGAAGCACCCGTCGGGGCTCGTGGTGGTCACTTTCATCGCCCTCTGGCCGTGGTACAACAACGTCACCTGCATACGAAAGTCTGTGCACACACAAAATGCAACATTCGGGTCGTACAGTGTCAAAGCTAGGTGTATGTTCAGTTAGTGTCTGTACACACTCCCACTGGCTTTCTTACCTGATATACTAAGTGTAGGGCTGATGAAGGTTACAGGAGCCTGGCCCTGCTTTTGAGGTTTTTGTCCTGTGAGCTCACAATACATGTGTTCCCTCAACAGATTATCTAAAGAACAACAGAGAAAACTAGACAATCAGTAATTATGCAATACTGGGAGATGAGTTTAGAAGATTGGAATTCGTTTGGCATTCTTGTTTTAAATTTCTACCAAAATTCACACGTGGGCCAACATGGGTTCGCCGTAAACCAATGACTGAGCCGAGGCTCCTTTTATCCAGATAACTTCAAAAAGTCAAAGTTTGTTTCCATCATGTTGAGTCAGTGTGAATGGGTTAAATTAGTGCAGACTTATTCATAAACATAATGTGTTTTCAAGTGTTTACTATTCAAATATTATACATAAAAGTAATGCATTTAAAATTGTTCTTTCTTTTAATGAATACACACTACCTCAACATCTCATGTGATATGCATTATAATCGTTTAATGTTTCTGTAATGTAAACAGGCTTCTTGACCTCTCCTGGAAAATTATTTCATTTTCCAAAAAAAACACACAGTGGGCGTTTATGTTGCGGTGCCAAGACATATACTGTATGTAATTTTTTCATCTGTGACACCAGTTTCAGGAGGTTATTCTTTACAACCCACGGCATCACTGACTCATTATGGGCACATGTCAAAATAAATTACTTTTATTAATTCTGTCACTTTTCACTTAAGTCTCTCCTGATTGAAACACGATCAGGTGGTGGGATTGTCATGCCGGGGCCGAAGCAATAATATATTTTTGACTAAGATAACAGTACAGCACCGGTGTGTGTTGTGTCCGTGTGTGACACTTACCTGTCAATGGTTTTTCCTCTTCTTTTTTCGCTTGAAAAGATTCCTTTTGATTATGAAGCTACAAAAGACAACATATTGAATTAGGTTAGATTTTTCTAAGAATCCGATCATTTTTCATAAAGGCATATCAGCTATTGCCTGCTGAAAGAGCCCTGTTGTCCACCACAGTGTACAAGTCCGTCGAACAAATATATAAACAATATCCTAGCATTGTAATTAAATGAGCTTTTGTGTCGGATTTGACATTTTTTGACTGGACAAATTTGAGTTTGAGACTGTGAGTAGGATTTTAATTTGACATTTGTACTATGACGTTCTCATTTTACGACCAACAAAAACTCATGCCATCAAAATCATCAAAAGTTTGGAAAAAACGTGTCCCCAAGGCAGCATGCAATAAACAGTATTTTGCAGGTTCATTGTCATATTATTTCAATTTATAGCTGATTGTTTTTTATCTTACTTGTTTGTCTGGAAAACCAGGACTCCTTGGAGACCTCTTGGCCGGGATGATCGCTTGTTCATTTTTCTGAAGCGGCTCTGAGGAGAAAACAGTTGGCAACAAAAATGAGAAAAAGTGACATTTTACATCACTTTAAAACATTTGGCTTTTATTAAAAAAATGACAGCATTTTAGTGTTTAAATATGAAGAGGACACCACTGCTCAATAACTCACATATAATCAATAGAACAATATGAAAAGAATGTGGAAGTTGTCCTTGTTTATACCTGCCGGGCTGTTTGGCATGTTGCTGTGCTGGATCAGGTAGACTTTATAGGGTTCAGTAATGTCAAGCTGGTTGCGTTCAGGGACCTCCTGGAAGTCTGTGCTCTTGTTGAGTGCACAGCGGAGACGGGTCTTCCACATGGTGGGGTCAGCTTTGTCCCTCCCCTCCCTGTACTTCCCCTTGTACTCAGCCCAGGCCTGAATGAGAAGACTAACATTTTAGTCGCTTATCCACAATTCACGTTTGGGTAGTAGTAGTTTGTTGCATTGTGGGTAATGTGTGTTGGACTTGTTATGGGCAGTTTAAGAACAAATGCTCAAAATGAATACAGTTGAATCAGAGATACCGCCATTTTAATTCCAAGTCAGATCTGTAATCTGCCCACAATAGTGATTTTATTTTACCGAATAACTTTCATTGGACTAATATTTGTTTAGTTACAGCGGTTTTCTCGTTCATTCCTTACGTTGTGAAGGGTTTTCAGTTTGTTTGCATGTGCACCACCCAGTCTACAGCTTTAACTCTAATCTTAATGGCTGCATTCATATCAGTAGAAGGTCGGAGCTGTGGCTTTGTTAGCTTTAGCTGGTCGAACCTTTCTTCAGGCTAGCGGTGTTCCTTCTTTTCTTTAACTTCTATAATAATTCTGAATGTGATAACAAGAAAAACAGAAGACATCTCGAAACAAACAGCTTAATTCATTACTAATTCAATATTTATCTTTCAACCCCCTGCTGCACAGCAATGACAGATGACACAATATTTTCCAAGAATCAGCTTTTGAAGGTTGAAAAGAAAGTTTTCCTGGAACAGTGTGTTGCAACAGAGCATTACAAGGAAGAGAGAAATGTTCTTTTTTCAATGTATGAAACTACATGAAGGCATCATTCCTGAAGCCTTTAACCTACGATTCAATGACAGGCTGCAGTCTACTTGTTGTCGTCGTCGTCGTCGTCATCATTATGGAATCATGAATTAATGTTATGGTTAATTAAACCTCAGTTGACAGTTATCTCACCATAAACAAACAATGAAAAGCCTCATAAACCATTTATTAAGCATTTTGTAAAGTTTTATAAACATGCAACTTTAATAACGGCTGTCCAAGAAATGTTTATGTTACGTTTATATATATATTTGTTAACTATTACATCACTATTTGTTGAGTATTATAAACATCAGCTGTAACTCTACAGTAAACAGTTGCTTAATAAATGGTTTACAAAACATTCCATTGTTTATTAACAGTAATTAAAGTTTAATTAACTATACATTTACCATTTATAATTAATAATTTATAAAAAAATAACATTTTTTTAAGCGTTGCCCATCATTATCGATCAATCGATCAATCTTCAAATCAGTCAATAGTCTGTTATGTTGGGCTACCTATTTATACTATTGTATATTCTTTGTTGTTTGAACCCACTGACATTTTTGCGACCTGATCAACATTAAATACAGATTTTACAGATTTTGAAAACAGTTTGGCAAACCACCAACAAACTATATAGACTGAAGCCTCAAATTCATCCTGCGAGTATAATATGTGATTGTAAGCCTTGTTTGGTGGGTTCGTAGCTCAACGTGGCACTTTAAGAGATATAATCTGTGAGTTTATAACCTTAAATCAATAAATCAACAGACAACGAATAAATAAATAAATGTAGCCGCAGGGAAGGGAAATATTATATGCGTGTCATCTCAATCAATAGACAACGTGCTAAAAATTGAACGTGACCATAACTCTGTGAAACGCAAGAATGCGAGTGTCGGATCGTGAAGCAGACCTTGAACAGAGCTGCATCCGCCGTCTGCCTGTAGTCCTTCTTGGCTGCGTGTTTCCACGGGATCCTGAACATGGTCTTGTCCTCGTCCTCCCAGCACAGTCCCGCATACTTCCCGCTCTCTATCTGAGCTATCAGCCACTCTTTCATGTGCATCTTGGCTCCCGGTTCCATCTTCCCGACACTTAAGTGTCTTCACAGGACCAAAACTCCGTCAGAGACACATGAGAGAGACAAGACGTCCGAGGAGTGAAATCACGTCCCTGCACCTAGCAGACGGAAAAAGATACCTTTATTTGTGTTTTCTTTAAGCCCGTCAAGTTGATGTGAGTCCCAAGCGCGGAATCCGAGTGATGCCAAGAAGTTTTTTCATAAAACGCTGGAGACTTTTGAATGCAGAAGTCCCAGGCCTACAAATTTTCAGTGCGCTCTTGAGAACGAAAGCGAAAGTTTTGCGCTCATCCGATGCTTTCGGTTTCCCCTGCCTGCGAAGCTGCAGCGAAAGCTTAATCATTTCCAAGTAAGGTGCAAAGAGAGGGAGGAGGAAGGTGACAAAGATCACACACGTGTCAAGCACTATATGTGTGTGTGTGAACTCAACGATACACAGCCTACGTTTAATTGGAGCTTTTTCGTTGTTGTTGCGAGGTTGCAGAAGAAAACAGGATTTCCTCCCTTTTTTCTTCTTCGTGTGTCACTGATCACAATAATACTCCTTTTTTTTGTTGTTGTTGTTGTTGCCAGAAGTTGACAAGAGGGGGTGATAGTGTGAACAATCTGTATGCCCCTCATACCCTGCTGAGCAGAATCAAGTTGCGTTTTTCTTAATTGGAAAATGACACCCACAGGCGTCAGCACGTGGGCAGGACAGCCCCAGCGCGCATTAATCACCGCGCGCACGCGCGCGCACACACGAGCTGTAAATGCTGGTCGGACTCATAACGAAACGTTCATATGAAAATGAAAGTATGTGGGTGTAAAGTTCTTTTGTTTTATTCCCTTGCCCTTCTCCTTCTTCTTCTTCCTCCTCCTCCTCTGCACAGAGTTTATGACTCTAACCGAAAACGAAGACATTGCTTCATTAGACAGTAATAAGAGTCCAAAGTTCGCATGGAGGGTAAGAACAGTGCCGAGGGTGCGACAAAAGAAACACCACGCACACTGCACAGCGCGCTCTCCTCCAGCAGGGAGCGGCGCACATCCGCGTCACTCCTCCTTCTGCACACAGCGATCAGTCTGTTGTTTAATCAGCCAGGCAGGCAGCTGTGACCAGAGGCAGAACATGACGTCGGATTAATCGAGTGAACATGCTGAATGGATGAAGATGCGAAAAACGATCGAACAGGGTTTATTTGTGCCGTCAGTTTGTGGACTTCAGTGCAGATTTGAGGTGCCACTATTATAAACTAACTAATTTCTAGTACGCAACATTTAGTGCTTGGTTACTTCAGTTGCTCTGCTGGTTGCATTCTGCATCCGAGCCAAAATACCAGGTTTTCTTTTACGTGGATTTATTTTTTAAAGCAGCACTATGTAGTTTTGGAGAAGAAATTCACACTCACAATTTTAATATGTACAATATTAATGAGGTGATAATGCCAACTCAGAGAAAACAGCTCGTTTACTCAGTTATGGAGAAAATAAATACATCTGAGGAAACACTGTTTGAAGCTGGGAAAGGTGGCAGGGTCCGCCACATATAAACAAAGTAAAACAGCATGAAAATTGTGTTGTCCTTGAGGTCAGTTTGTTTGTTCAGTTTTTTCAGTCACAAAAAAGAAAATAGTTTGTTTATTTAGTTTGTTTAGACATAAAAAATGTTTTTAAAAAAAATCAGTCAAGATCTTTCTCTTCTGATTAAAATATATCATAGTGCACCTTTCAGGGCTATTGGATTATTCATTTTCGATTTAATTTTCCGATAATCTGAAAAATGCTGAATATCTGATCCAGAAATCAATCGACCCATAGTACACAATATGTAACTATATAATAATGATAATTTACCTTTAGTTGTACTTTTTAAACTACACGTTAAGTGTGTTTAGAGGTCTTATGCTGCTGCATATGTGCAAAAAGTGGCATAAAGCATGTTGTGGCCCAAGAGGAAGCTGCAAGTAATCTGATAAATTACTGACAGTGACGTCAATCAGTGGCTAAATTGGATTATGGGTGATGTAGGCACCAGTGTTGAAGAATGTGTGAAATAAAAAGGGCGATATCTCTGGTTCTGGACTGTAATGAGTCCGACAGTGTTACAGGGGTGCAATGTTAGACCAGTGGGCTGCTTTTTCAAAACGCCTTGCCTGCATTACCCACGATGCAACTTAATAACCACATAGCAATTTGAAACAATACATCAGATTACATGCAGGACAAAGAAGGCTTTACACTTCTTTTACCACATATGCAGGAGTTCTCCCCAAGACCTGTAAACACATTAATACGTGTCAAATCGGTGGAGTTACCCTTTAACATGATATCTTTACTATTACTCAGAGTTTTGAGTGCTTTTTACAACACTGCGAGGATTGGTCAGAGAACAGTTGGTTTGTCATCACCAGTGCTGTTCACTTCTTGTGCTGGTCTTGGTGGGAGCTGCTGCTTTACAGGGATTTGTTCAGCTACCTGAAAAAAAAAAAGGTGGTGTTGGATGGCGGTTAACTCCACCAGGTGACCAGAAGAACGGCAGCCAGGCAAACAGAAATCCCTGTTATAAGCTAATGCAGCAGACTCAGAGCCACAGAAACACACACACACACACACACACACACACAGTTGATATTCATAAGCCAGAGAAAACAAAAAAAAAGTTTTCAGTTTGCTTTTGAATGTGGAAAACACTTCTCAGACAGATCCTCAGGTCAGCAGGTAAAGGATGTGTCCACCATCCAAGCAAATAAATATGCAGGAACGCGTAAAAACAAAAAGTGCAGCGGCAGCATGTGTCTTCTGTCAACTTGGCGTTTTAAAATTCTGCCTTTTCGTCCAGATTAAACAACAACACGTCCAGGCTGTTTTGTTTGCTTTTTTCTCCCAGTTTATTATTGTACCAGTTCAGCAGTAAAAACATGGTTGAGACATCGGAGCACGCTGTAGAACATCTTAGCAAGCTCTCAATAAATAGACCTTTTTTTATTTTTTTAAATATGACAGATTGTATTACAGCAGAGGAATATAAACCTGAAAATGTCGAGCACATGGAACGAGACACTGGGTACAAAGCTCCCTCCCTCTCTCTCTCTCTCTCTGACAGTTCAGCTGATTGTTGCTATAGAAAAAAAAATGTGCGTTGGTATATGCAACAGCTTCGACTGATGAAATATGCAGACATCTCCACAGGTCCAAGTTGTCATGAATTGCCTCCCGCCATTGTGTGTGTGTGTGTGTGTGTGTGTGCGCGCGCGCGTGCGTGTGAGGCGCAGAGAAAAATGCATTTACGCTCGTGTCAAAGTAGTTTTCCGTCAAATTTTTGTTTTCATTTCCTCAGAGCTCGTGTGGACCGTCTCGGGGAAAGAAAACAGGCAGCATTGCATACAAAGGAAAAAACACAAACCCAAGTGACATTCCAGGAAATAAATACACTTCTTGCTTTGTTTGAAAAAAAAAAATATTTACACTGTATTGTACATGGAAGAACAGACATCCGGGTCTCTCAGTCATAAAAATATATATATAATAATAATAATAATAATAATAATAACATCTACAGTAAAATAAAGAACTACAATAACAATTATTGAAATAAACAAAAGATTGTTGACTGTGAATGAATATACAGTACAATCACTGCTTTTAATGTCTTGTATACACAGTAGAAAGCACAAACGTGTGTGTGTGTGTGTGTGTGTGTGTGTTCGCTCGATCGAGGACAGCCTTGAAAATGAGAGTCTCTTCCACGCATGTTCTGTGATTCATCCTTAAATGCTTTAAACAGCAAGGAAGCCCTCTCTACTCGCGTGCGTGTGTGTGTGTGTCTCCGCGTGAAGACGCCGACAGTCTAGTGGCAGCCACAAGCTCTGACCACCATGTTGCGGTATTTCTTGAGGATGACGTTGGAGCTGTCATCGAAGTAGAGCACTGAGATGGCGTGGAGCTGCGTGGGGGCGCAGCAAGGCTTGGGGACTGTCTCCGGGTTGATAAAATGAACCTGGGAAGAGTCGAGGCGGAATTCAAATGTTAGATGAATGCTGGCAAATGGTTGTATCAAAAAAAAGGTCATGCAGTGAATCTGAGAGCTGTGCGGGAAAAAAAAAAAAATAAACTCTTGAAAAATGTGGGTTGTTATCCCATGTCACATCCCCGAGAAACAGTTTACTCTAAAATACAATCTGCAACCATTTTGGATCCCTGAATACAGTAGTTTCGACAGCAGCCGCATTGTCTTGACAGTTGATGAGATGATTAGACTCTTAACATGACTGTTTGGGTTTTTGTTCCCCGCTTTCATGGTTACTCACAAGGGTTTGCACAATGGCATGGTTTGTGGCGTTCATGTAGGAGTTCAGAGGGAAGGCACACTCTCCCTCGCAATAGTACGCTGCGTATCCCTCCGGAGCGATGATCCAGTCCTGACAGCAGGGGAAGGGAGAGACGCAGAGAGGTTTGTGTTGGAGGAAACGGAAAACACAGGGACGGTCAAGGTGTGCAAGTGTAAATATATGCAGATGTGGTGGGGATTTGAGGGCTAAATATCAGCTCCAGTTAGCAGCACTTGGTTGGCCACATAAGTTAGATTTTAGGTGAAGTTTTTCTCTGTCAGCGGTTTCTAAATTTGAACTGCAGGGCCCCTAGACAGAATACACCCCGCCCCCCACCCCTTTCACCCATATCTCAAAAATGAGATCTTTATCACCCCCTAAAAATCTGGAAACTAACAGAACCTTTTCCAAACTCCGACTGGTTGAAAATGCTGAAGCAAGTCTGCTCAAGAAATCCTATTAGAAGGAACCTATTTGAGCATCTCTGCATCTGTTAGCTGTACTTTATAGAATTAGATTTTTTTTTCTTTTACTGATTCCTTTTAAAGCACAATTGTTGCTAATTCATTTTCTGTCTATTGACTGATCAGAATCCGTTTAATATAAATGTGTTCCTTCAAAAAGACATGCACGGATGTTGAGCCGTAAGGACTTGGCCTGGAGTTCTGTCTGCAAGCAGGATCATTCTACTCAGAGGGTCAGGGCAGCCTGTATTTAGCTCAACAGGCAAAAAATCTGAAGCTTGTTACTTAAGCGTGCCTCTTGTGCATCTTGTCTGGATGACAGTTCAGAGGGATTTCAGCAAGTTTATTAAGTTGAAACTGGATGTGAAGAATTTACAACCTTGGACCCGAGTTTTCATCTGGGCAGATCTAAGTGGGCAATTTATCAGGATTCTGGGATAAGACCAGAAACCTGACTTAGGTTTCGCTTTGGGCCAAGCCAAAGTTTGGCTACCTGGGAGAGGAATGCTTTCCGTACCTGCCACCCCAAATCTCTGAAACTGACGTAGAGCTCATGCTTCTTACACGCCTGCTTCTGATCCGTACTGCTGTTTTCTGAGAGGACAGAGAAAGACACGGAGAGGTTATACTTCACAAAAATATTATTCCTTTCAGCCACAAGAGTAATTATTTACTGTGGTCGGACCCCAATTAGGCCGACATGATAAAAAACAGACCTAAACACAGCCGGTATCCTCATACAGAGCCTTAACGTTGAAACAATGGCTGGAGGAAATCACCTCCAGATACAGCAGCAGTTTGGTAATTGTTCCAAATGAATGGGCCACCCTGCTCATAGGTCACTCTGCTGGGCTTTGAGTTTCCACTGGATGAAACAGATGTGCTCACAGCGGCTCGCCCCTCTTTATTTACTCTCTCTCCTTTCTCTTAACTCATTTCAGCGTTTTCTTTTCCCCTTTACCCCAAAGAATAGTCTGTTTTCTATCTGCTGGTATCTCTCCCTCGTCTTCTGGTGACCTCTGGGGCTCTGTGGTACATTAGTTCCTGAGAGCGGCTCGCATTGGAAATGATCATGAGCGACTGGTTCTCATCATCCAGTTAAAGACCACTGCTATTCAAAGTTCCAAACAAGCCCACTTGGCCCATGTGTTGTGGCCCCGGTTGCCCCACAGCACACCGCAGATGTGTTCTGCCATAAAAGCCGGCGCTGCCTTACCTCCATGCAGAGAACTTGGCCCCGACCGCTCTGTAATGCTTGTGTAAATAAACAAAGACAGCAGAGGGATAGTTGAAGCTTGGGCATTACAGTCTAATGTTTCAGCGCTTCACATAAACACAGCTCTCTCACACCTCTAAAACAAAGGCCCTGAGCGTGCATCGCATGTTTTGTCCGGCAAGAATCACAGCGGCCAAACGGCATTCTTCTGTTGGTTTTTCGGATATATTGTATATTTGTGGACGCTTGCGAGTGTTTGCATGACTGTGTTGTCGCTGAAAAAATGTAGAGAATTCTCCTCCAGACCGACCAGTCATCTGTGTCCTATTCCGCGGATTCCTCACATGGCCTGACAAAAGCCAGATTAAACCTGGGGTCGGCTCGAGACAACGGCGTAAATCAGCGCCGGCTGCACACAACAACAACAAAAAAAAACACACTCTGCATGTTTACCTGCAATGTTGGCCACTCTGAGCGCCTCTTGGCTCTTCGCCCCTTTGGAGCGGTTGGGGTTGCGCTGCTTGGCCCCCCCTGATGCCGAGCGGATGCTTCGCAGGTGCACCTCGGTGGCTTTGAAGAAGGCCACCATGAAGGGCTGTTTATTCTGAGGCCCACTGCGACCGATCAGCCCGGCCACGCGAGGGTTGATGCTCTCTCCTGCAGGGGGGGGACAGACAGAACAGCACAACAGGTGTTGGCGTCACAGAGGTCTAGATTTTAGTCGGACAGGGTGATGAATGCTTGTGAAAATCGAAAAAATGTGTGCCCACTTGTGTGCCTATGTTTAGAGTTCTTCTTGCATGTGTGCGGTCTTTTCTCCCCTGGCTTTTTCAATTACGCCGCATTCAGTTTCAGAAATTACATTTTCTTCTGTGAATTCCTTTCCCTTTTCCTCATCCCCTTCTCAGCCTCTGAAAATACCAAGTACGAACGTAGCACTGCACATCAAAGCCTCTCTACTTGTGTTTAATGTGTGGGTGTGCTCGGTGCATGCGCGTGCCTGTGCACTGCAGTGGGTGTCTATCTTGTTCTCACACACAAGAATGTGTGTCTGATCGCCGTCTGGTGGTAAATCAAGGCTTCTGGTCGCTGCTGGCGGCGGGACGTCCCGCGCGCCTGTCTGTACACGCTCACCCGTAACCCTTCATGCCCGATCCAACACAAAAACACACGCTCATGGATACAGCCTCTCCAAACACTCCCCTCCCACAACATGAAAGCAATACAGTGTCTGTTTTCCTCACCTGACATGTAACATCCTGCCACCCTACCAGAGATAATGTTCTCAAACACGCAGTTCTTCTTCACGCTGTTTGTTGATAAAGTTTTCCCAGTGATGACAAACTCGCGTTGAGATGTTATCTTAATGATAACACGGCGTATTTAATGCATGCCTGCTAATGAGGCTGAGGGTATGACGGATGAAGATGAATGACTGACGATGAACGATGAGGAGCAGACTTTGATTTATCTTTGCTGCGTACGCACGCGGAATGAGTCAACCGATCCAGATGCAGGTTTACGCCCGTGAGATTACAACGCCGACCACGTTCGCTCGATACACAACTTTAACTCCATTAACCCCACATTACAGTGACACATACAGTTAATTCAGGCCTGTCTGAAGAATGTGTTAGTTTCAGGGTTGCGGGGTTTTGTGGCACAGTGAGGCACCAAAGTAGCGTTCATCATCTTAAATTAAGCTACACAAATCTAACATTGCTTTAATTTATTTTGCAATTTTTGTGCTTAAAATCTAGCGTCACCTAGCGTACATTTTAAGGTGTATATAGTGGTAACTTGTGAATAACTGGTTACTACTTGGTCACTGAATTCGAGATTCGGGAGATTGTATTTGTCTTATATTCATCCAAGCACGCTGAGTGAAATGTTTTCAGCTTTAAACAAGTTACAAAACAGAAAGTAATCAAGTTACATCACTTTAATATTGTGATACTTGGATTATGTTACTGAATAAATTTTTTAATAGCTAACTAGTGACCATATCAGAATACTTTTTGAAGGTAACCTTCCCAACCCTATATATATATATATGCCATATACTATGGGTCGAGAGAATACCAGCCTGATACTTTTTATCTGATTGTAGATAAATGTATTTATTTTTTAAAATGTTTTTAAAGTGCTGCTTTTGCTCTGGTGCTGTGTGTAATATGCAAAGTAAGTAGTAACTGGGGTTATCGAGTAAATATAGTGGATTCAAACTACAATATTTGGCTCTAAAATGTACAAATGTAATGTGGAGTGTATGTATTAAGTAGCAGAACAAGTAAATACTCTAGAAAAGTAAAGGTAAAATACCTCATATTATACTAAAAGTACATTATTTGAGTAAATGTACTTAGTTACATTGCATCACTGTTATATACTTACGACACTTAAATGATATGATGAAATGATCTGAGTGACCCCTCACCATTTGTGCTCTCCAGGGCCAGCTGTAGACCCAGGTTCCTGCCAGGGTTCAGGACCCAGTGGTTACTGGTGGCTGTCACGTCAAACACCAACCAGCCCTCCTCTGCCGCCCAGATCACCCGCGAGTCCAGCAGAAACAGGTCCGACTCCCTGGAAGAGGAGACGATCAAAAGTTCACGCTTAAAAGTCAGAGATGAACGCAAGTCAACAGGGATGATACGCGCAATTACAAAAGACAGGTCGCGACCATCCGACAGAGTGTAAACTTAAGTGAGTGAAGCGCAAAGCAACGTAATGGAGTGTAGAAGAGGGAGTCAGAGGAGTGTGACGGAGTGAAAGAAAGTGAGCGAGGGAGGAAGGGAGGGCTCCAGATGGTGAGGCCCTGGGGAACACTTCATTTTCTTAATTGACAATAATGGCTTTATAAACGACCAGTCCTTTCACACACTACACACAGTCCATCACTGGCTGGAATTTTTCTGGGAGAGCCAGAAAGCCAAACAAGAGAGAGAGAGAGAGGGACAGAAAGAGAAATAGTGGGAGATCAAGACTCAGCTGCTAAAGAGGAAAGAACTGTGTGAAAAGTAGCGAGTGAAATAGTGCATATCTGAGTCAGTCCCATTGTCCGACACTGAACTCTGGATTTTCTGCTCTTTCACCATCGGAGACTAAAATCCCTTGTTCTTCATGTGGCCATTCATGTATCCCGACCTATTTTCTGACTGGGCAGATAGTGTGTCGCAGAGCTCTGGTTCATTCATGTACCCAGGCCTGTCTCTGGCAGAGGAATAAATGACTGTGTTGTTCCCTCTGGACAACAGAAACCTTCAGGAGGGGTCGAGGAGAGAAGGACATGGGCCATTCCTGAGTTACATACACCTTCTGGACGGCCCAGATTAGAGAAGGTGGGGCTCAGACCTGTTCTGATTAGAGCGGCTTCCAGATAAGGTCTGCGATTTACTCTTATCTCTTATTTTCATGATACATAGATTTTTGTTTTGTTTTTTTTCAGAGGAAATGACTGGTGATTCCTCTGCACGCACAATGTGATGACGAAGAGCGGAGGGAGGGGATCACCACAGTAACTGCAAAACGAGCAGGAAATTAGCTAAAATGACGACAACAAAATAATGTTGTCAACAAAAATGGTTATGAAGAAAACTCCCAAGATCGAAGAACCTAAGGTGATGTCATTAATTGCATATTTACGTCTTATCTATGACAAGCCAAAATGTCTGACGTGAAAAAGAAAAGTAACCCAGGTTTAAGTGACTGGGACCTGCGAACACCATCGCTTTTTGACAAATAACTTCAGACGAAGAGTTTGGAGTCACGCTCACTGCTCTGTAAAGCTGTGCTCGTCGAGCTAAATGCTAACATTGGCATTCTAACATGCTAAACATGCCAGTGCATACATGGTGAAGTTTAGCAATAACATTCACCTATTTACAAGTTTCTTTGTAGAGCTTGTTAGCATGCTTACAATGCTAATTAGCACTCAGGCCAGTGGAACTTTCATGAGTTTTTTAAGGGAACTGATTTCGAACCAAAGCACTGGAAACATTAAAAGCCCTGACATCCGAAGGCAGTTCAGATTAGAGCCACTGCTTCTTTGCCCCAAGAGGTGTCAGCTAAAGTGGTTTGGGCATCTGATTACGATGCCTCCTGGATGACTCCCTTTGGAGGAGACACTGGAATAAATCCAGAACTTGCTGAAGGGATTACATATCTCATCTAGCCTGGAAATGCCTTGGTATCCTGCAGGAGGAGCAGGAAAGCATCGCAGGTGAGAGGGACATCTGGAACGCCACAACTCGACCCCAGATAATCGGTAGAAAAATGGACGGATGGATGAATTGGTGATCAATGAACTGATTATTTCAATACTATTCATTGCTTAGCAACATTGGACACATTCTACTTACACTACATACATTATTTACTAACAAACACATAATTATATATCGCTGCTCACCTGTCAGAGTGCTCCTCCAGCACCTGGTAGACGCTGATGCGAAAGGTCTCATTATCGAAACGTTCATGGATGAAGTCTTTATATATTCGAAACTCCGCTGCGGTGACCGCCTCGCCCTCCGGGATCCGCGATAGGTCAAACCTGAACTCTCTGTGATGCCGCCGCACTGGTAGGAACTCTTTATCATGTTCCACTGCGCAAGAAAGGAGAAAATAAAACAAAAATGTACCATCAGACAGAGTGTACGTATGTAGAGAATGCTTGCTTTTTTTCACATGACTTCTTTTTTTGCATCCCTACTTTATCAGCAGGGATAAGAAATATGTGCAGGGCGACACAGAGGTGTGATGTGGCTCCATACAAAACACATCTTAAAGAGAAAAAAAAAACAAAAACTAATGACTTTTTGATTTCTGACAATTTATTCTTCCTCCACAGCCCATCATCCTCCATCATTAGCAGGCAGATGACACAGCTTGTCAGACTCTGGTTCAGCCCTGAAACATCTAGAGAGATGCAGTATACATGTTGGCTTATGACTGAAACATTTATGAGGAATGGCACAAGGAGCGATGCATCTGGCGCACACTGAGCCCATGATAGAGAGATGCAGGCGGACTCTGACAGCTTTATTAGCCCCTTTCTTCTCTCTCTCTTCCTCTCGCAGCCCAAGAGAGTCATCCAGTCTGCCCTTCATCTGGTTCTCATGAGTTGGGGCTCCAAGTTTCGGTGTACCCCATCCTCATCCCCTCG
>OMLP01007317.1:5640-17458 GCA_900302685.1 Spondyliosoma cantharus | reverse complement strand
TCCACCCCCATGATGTGCCCCCCCTGACCCTGCTTCTCTCATGTCCCAGCAGGATATCCCAGGGGTCAATGCCTTGTCTCTCATCATCTTCATCAACTGTCAGACAGACCCCCCACACATACCTTTACATCCATACATACATCTGCAAACAGATACATAAAGACACACACACACACAAAGCAAAAATATTTCTAAGCTTGCAAAAAAACATGAAAGCCACCAAAAATTTCCGACCTCAGTGGCATTTTTTTTCTTTTCAGTCTTGCCGCGCTTGTAAATAGTTAAGTGCTGGTTGTTTAAGCAAGTCATTCACTGATTGATTGAGAAAGCTAAAAATGAATGAATAAACAATTTTCATAATTGACTCATCTTTAAGCCATGCACGCTGAAGCCAAACGAGCTCTGGTTCAGAGTTTAACGTGGAAAACAACACCGCAACTTCGTGGCTATCCGTCAGACAAAACACTTACTTTACTATTTTCTGACATTCTTTCTCACAACACTTATATACCAATAGATTAACTGATTACCTGAAACGAGACTTAGAATCTCCAGCCACGCTAGCACTAGTGGTGCTGTGAGCTCAATGCTAATGTGAGCGTGCCCACAATGAAAATACCTACTAACATACGACAACTGCAACACTACCGACATTCTGATGTTTAGCGGCTAGGCCTATTGTGTTTACATTGTCCATCAAACTTAAGCATGTCAGCATGCTAATGTCCGCTAAATAGCACAAAATACAAAGCAAAGCTGAGGCTGATGGGAACGCCTTTAGTTTTGCAGGAATTTGGTCCCGGACAAAATAGATCTGATGATCAAGCTAAAGGAAAAGTCTACTAGCCGCTAGGCGATGAAAAACATTGTCTCCTTGACATGTTTCATGTATGTTGGTGGAGTCATTTTAAAGTAGACTTCTGCACACTTACAAACGGTATCGTCTCATTTAAATCGCAGGCCCCTGAATTGAATCATATCAAAATCGTGCTTTGTGATATCTGCAAATATCGTATTGTTGTCCAAAGAAACAATATAATATTATGTTGAGTTACCTGGTGAGTTACAACCCTAGTTGTTACAAGACATTACATTTTCAGCTGTTGTTAAGACATTTTAACTGTTCCACAACCTGAGGATCCTCATGGTGAACCTCACGGTGATGCTAGATGAAAAGTCAGAGGATGACAAAAATCACCAGGAATCCACCTCTGGAGAACGTATGTGCAAAATTTCACAGCAATCCATCTCATAGCCGCCGAGATAGTCGGCAGTTGAGACTGAAGCGATGTCCTGACCAACAGATCGACAGAGACATCCCCAGAGCCACGTTGCTAGCATTGGATTAATCAATGAAGATAATTGTTTGCACTCCTAATAAGATTAGATGTCAACCACATGGCCCTGCAGGGCTCAGTCACAGCTGGATGACAGAGGAAACTCTGCTCCGGCCGCCCCTCTCTCTTCCTCATCCTCAGCAGCGACCATCTAGTGCTACTCGACGATTCTTTAACAGCCAGCTGCCTCCGAGCTGCACAACTCTGGCAGGAAAAGAAACAAGTCTCGGGATCTCTGCCGAGCTACAAAGAGACACAAACTCACACAAGACATTCTGACGTCAGCATTCCTGTTCTATACCAGCTGCCGGTAATAAAAGTGTGCAATGATGTAAATGTTTTGCGTGTTCTCACGACACGTCGTCGCGTAATTTCTTTCACTGCACACCTGCCTCTTTGTCTTCCATCGGCCCTGTTTCCCCTCTTCCCTCATATGTAGTTTTCCCACCGGACTCTCTCCCCTACATCCCCTTTCATTTATGTCTCTATTAAACCCAGTTGCTGAAGGACATTATACAAAGGCAGCACTGTGAGATGATTGGCCAGAGCAGGAGTAAAGAACGGATCTAATTACTCTTCAGCGAGGGACAGCTCTGCTCTCTGTTGCCCATTACATGGCCTAGCTTTAGGCTCCCATTGTCCTCCATCTGCTTGTGGCCGCTCGTTGGACTGGTTTTTGAAAAGCTGTTTGACTTTCCCTGAAAACGGCGGAGTTCAAGGTGACGTGGTCGTCGCCGTAGACCTCAATCAGTTAAACATCACTGCCAACTTTATTATTAAGCCTAACATCTTTTCATTCTACGAGTCCACTGGCCGTCCACATTTGCACCGGTGCTACACCGAGGACCGCTCCATCAATCAGGGCTTTCATCGAGCCCCCGCCCTCAAAGTCACCCTTTTACAACATTTCACTGAGTGTGTTGACAATGCACACATTCTACTGCGGGGAAGGAAAAAAAAAAAAAAATCTAGCTCATAGGGGTCATCAGCATGGTTCAGGACGACACCTGCAGCTCACCTTTCACTCAGACTCCACTACAAACTGTATACTGGCTCTGAGTCACAGCTAGAGGACAGAGGAACCTTTTTTTTTAACCTTAGAGCTGCTGTAAAAGACATATCTCTGTCTCTCCTCCTCCTGCTCACGGACAGGATGTTAAAACTAAAACGACAACAACACTTACAGCAGCTTGAACCTTTTTTTTTTGCCTGCAATACCTTACAACTATAAACATTTTCTGCATCCCCTGAATTCGACATTAAAAGCATGCATTTTACTTGAATCATTCCATTTCAATACATCACCTTCAAATTAAATTAGGAGTTACAGGCCGGGTTCAGTGAAAAATTTAGAAAAGACGTCCGGGTTTGGGTTGGTTTTGGTTTTAAATTGCCACTCAGTCATCAAAACTTTGAGAACCTCTGCTTAAAAGCAAAAAAGCGCTTTCTCCTCTTCAGGTTGCTCAGGCCACATGACTGAGCTTGACGCCTAAGCAGGTGAACGTGTCCGACGTAGAAGAGTGAAAGTCAGATTTCTTTCTTCATTTTTCTTCCATTTTCCTTTAATCATCTTGTGGCCCTTTAAGATTTATCTTTTGACAAAATAAGGGCCACCATTTTCATTTTAATAGCTATACAGGGAACTATTACTTCATGTTTTTAGTACTCTCTCACACATTTTCATTCAAAGCGCTATTCTCCGAGGTCTGCGTATGCTCCTACCACACCAGGGACCTCCTCCTCCTCCTGCAGCCCAGTGCAGGTGCACTCCCTCTGGGGGAGAGAGCCCGACCTGTTCTTTAGCCACGGGAGCAGCCGCCCGCCCCTTCACTGTAAAGGCTCTTTATCTTTTTGCTTTGCGAGAACAGCTGGGATGCCGCTGTGAAACTCCCACGCTAACTATCCGTTTCACATCGCCTTCCATTTCCACTTTTTTTCAAGCCGTGAATCTCGTCCGTACAGTTTGACGGAAGCTGAGAGTGTAAGCCTCGTCCTCTGTCATGATTCTGCCTTTGTCTCTCAGTTTCTCTCTCTTCTCTTAAGAGCCATTACAGCAGTATGGCAGTCATTAGATGAGGGGAAGAGGCACAGTCAAAGCCAAGCGGGTGCATTTATGACTTCCTCTGGGAGGAAGTGAGTAGCCGTCGACCCCACCTGTGTCGCAAACACACATGCGCCACAAACATGGCGAACACACCCTCTCATGCCACGAGGCCTTCATTCTGAGTAGCCGGCGTCCAGATCAGTTGCTGCTGCTCACGCACACGCGCTCACACACACACGTGCATGCACACTGTCACAAAGTGTTTCCTGTGATGCGAAAACGGTCTTGTGCGTCACAGCACGGTCACACAATCATTATGGGTTTCCGTAATCCATAATTAGAGATGCAACAACGCACACATGCAAAGAAACAAACACACACACACACACACAAGCACACAAACATACACGGCAAGCTGCTTTTATCATTTGGTCTGCTTTTTATACAAACTGCTGATGATGCACGTCTATCCCACATCATTTGACAGTTGTGGCGCAGGCCACACACGTGCACAGCAGCACACATCAGAGGAGTCGGGAGGTTGATGACTTCTCCATCCTCTAAAGCCGTGCACCTGGCAGCCAGAGGGCTACTACCGTATTAACAGTGCGTTAGTATCTTTCAAGATTTATGACTCCCCGCTGGGCATACAGCTTCCTTATCATGTTCTCCACTACTGAGAGTCTGTGTCGGCTAGCAGCCAAAACCTCAGATCTACAGCCTTTCTACAGCCAAGCAGGGATTTCTGAATTTAAATGATCTATTTTCCAAAAAGCTTGAAAGTCCATCAAAACGTTACTGTACCATTTTTTGTCTATAGGCGACCGCTGACTGTTTTCAAAGGATTAGTCTGTTGATAATAAAGGTGCGGAAATGTCTCCATCCTAGGATGCATCGTGACGCCGATGTGTGCATCAATGCAAAGACAGAGCATAATCTGGAGATTATAGCATTGGTTGATTGTTGATTTTCCGGGCTCAGCTGGACAAAAAAGCTGTAAAGTTAGGTTGCAACGTCTGTCTCTTGCATTGAATTGTGGTTGAAAATGGGTGATGTAAAATCTGCCTTACTACAATTATTGTCGGCAGTTTTAACCCGAAGCTATCTGTCTTTGTAAACCAAGCCTGACAAAGATTATTATTCTGGTCCGAAATGACAAACATTAGTGAGCCACGCATACACAGTCCTGCTACTTTAAATTCGCCAAATTCGCAACTGAAAATATTTCCCAATAAATACACAATTTGATCCTGAAAAAGAACAGTTCTCTGTTGTTTACGGAGATTATTACTGCCGCCAAGGAGGTCATGTTTTTGCTTTGTTTGTTGTTTTGTTGGTTGGTTGGTTCGTCAGTAGGATTACACACCAACTACCAAACAGATTTTTCACAAAACGTTTGACAGAGGATGAGTCTTGGCCAAGAATTACACCCCAGGAACTTTTGGTGCAGATCCGGATAAAAGGATTGATCAGGAATTCTACACACTTTCTTTAAAAAAGAAAGGGACTGTTGGGCAATGGTGGAGGTATGCGCTCTACTGGGTGCCATTCTAGTCTATCATTTTCAAAACATTTTGTGAACCATTTTCTTTTTTTTAGATTTTGCTGAGAGATGAATTGTCTTTAACTGTCGGTTCGAGCTTTATCATAGAATTTGTTGACATCAACAAAATCGCAGAATTTCACCAGCCTTGTTTCTCTCTTCTTGAATGTCCCACTCTCCCCCCTCTGCCCTCCCTCCTCTCCCCCCTCTCCTGCCAGGCCTGTAGACCTGAGACACTTCTCCGACACCTCAGGCTCCGGAGCAGCGGCGGACAAATCTGACGGCTCGCATTAGCCCAAGTGTCTGTTCGGCACCCTCACACCCCTCAGCCCCACTTTACACGCTTCCGCTGCTCTGCGGGTGGGGGGGAGTGGATCTCACCCCTGGCACCGCTCTCACTCCTCTCAACTGTCGGCTTAAGCTCCCTCCCCCCTTCCAAGCCCACCTTCGGCTCTCTTGAGATAACCGTGCCACTATTACCTGCACCTCATTCTGGAGCCCCTGCGGAGCCCATTAGCTCTAACGACACACCTGATTCCCACAACCCACTGAAAAAAAAAAACGGGAAAGAAATAAGTCAATCAAACCGGCATCAGACCATTTTATGATGTGAACCTGGAGGTAAATGAAGGGGACTGTAACTCCACATAGAGTCGTACATTTGATTGATGCACCATAATGATATGTCTCTTTCTCTCCTTTTTTTTTTTTCTTTTTTGTTGCTCTTACTCAAACAATGTTTTAAGTACAGCACTGGGAGCAAGTAAGTCATAGTTTCCGTAAGCTAAAAAGGAGAGAGAGGGGAAGAAAAACGGAGAGAGCAGGGAAGGGGCAGATTGCTCAAGATGTTTATCCTATGAAGACTAAAGAGGGTTTGATCTCCTGGGTACAGGGTGACTACCCACAGTAGGGCGATTACCACGTTAGGAAACATCCTGCCCACTAGCGACTCCTGATGACATCATGCCTGTGTGATGTATTTGTACTGCTGTAGGGCCTGACAGCACAGGCTCCCTGGGAAAGGGTCAGCCGAGTTTCATGCTATAACTTACTCACACTTAACGATCATTAACTCACTGCAGTGTGTGTGTGTGTGTGTGTTCGTGTGTGTACAAGATCACATTTTGCTTTGAGCATGTGTGCAAGTAGAGGCAGCAACCACAGGAAGAAGAGTCTTAACATTTAAGACTTGTGGTCGAACCAAGCCCTTTTTCTTTTTGCGTGTTCTAGCGTGGAGTCGACGGAGAGGTCTCAGATTGTACTCACAGCTGACCTCTCTTTCTCCCTCTCGGCGAGGCCATCAAACACGCTTGCCCTCTTCACCCGTAAACTCTAGCGCTCGGTTCCACCTCACGCTTCGCCGGGTCGTCGCGGACCAGAGATTTATACTGGAATGTACGTCCTCAACTGTGTTGAAGGGTCGCTTCACGTGAACGACATATTTTCTCACTCGCCTCTGCGGTTATCTAGCCACGCAGATAGTTTGGATTTATAAGTAAAAAGATCTATTATTCGCTGGAGGGTTCGATGAGATGAGAAGATGGATACCACTCTCACATGAAGCGACAGTTAGCAGCCGGGTAGCTTAGCTTAGCATAAAGACGTAAAACAGAGGGAAATAGCTAGTCTGGGTTCGACAAAAGGTAACAAAATCTGCTTACCAGCAACCCCAGAGCGTGTTTTTTCAGACTGCACCATATTTGTTTTATCTGTACCAAAGCTAAAGTGTAAAAACAGCACTTTGCGTGGGTTTCTTGGCTGGGAGCAGTTGCCAGTCAATCACTGGAAACTCCAGCAGTGAGCCTTCCCAATACACATGCTGGCTGGGCTCGACTTGGTTTGACTCGGCACGTCGGCCCAGCTCGGCAGAGATTCGCATTTCCAAAACAAAAGGGCTACCCGCTTGAAGATGTGTCTTTAACTAATGACGTGCTTTTCTTGAGTAGCGGCCAAATGAGCGGCTGTCAATACGCTTACTTCTCTTGAGTATTGCTGAAGAGCAGCCGTTCCACGAGTTCGATAATAAACGCTTTGGTAATAAATTCTTCACAACAAAAGTTTGCCGTTACTGGTTATATAAAAACTTTTATTATGAAAGCTGCAAAAGCAGGAAATGTTGGGTTTTCACCAGCAGTAACTTATCAAAAAAAACAGCCAAAAGCCAACATGATGAAATGGTAAAGTAAAGCAGATGTCTGAAAGTACAAACAGGGAGGCAGAAGAGAAGATGACACCTTAAACTACAGAGATTCAGTCCGAAGCTACAAAAGTACTGACAGCTAAACACAGCTCAACAAAGTCGCGCAATCGCAACACACGCTTGTTTGAGGGGGAGAAGGGGGTCGTAATGGGTTTGGCCGTGGTCGCGAGACATCACCGCCGCCCGCTTGGAGGCGAGCTGGGTGTGCTTGGGCCCCTCTTTGGAGAGGGGCTATCTTGGAACACTGGTAGTGGAAAAGCAAATCAGCGTGGTGCGGTTTTGACAGAAGTGCCAGAAGAAAAGCCCCCAAAGTACTGTTCCCATCCATAAAGCCCCCAAACTGTTGTTTTTACAATTTGATTTTTGTGAACAACTAAGGTATAACCTGTTAATGAGCGAGCTTTCGGCAGCTTTTGTTACCTGCAGACTCAGCCAGACGAGGTGCTTTTTTTTTTACTCTGTTTCCAGTCTTGCGCCTAGCTAAATCAGCTGGATGCTGGCAGTAGCAATACATTTCACTGACGGATATTAGAGCGGTACTTCTGGACTAATGCTTTGGCAAGAATATGCGTGTCCCAAAAAAGTGAAATTGCTGAGATTCCTGCATCTGCTCCACAGCAATAAAGGTGAATACAACACCAACATCTCCTTCAAGAATCAGTGTTACTCAACGTCATACACACACTGTCAGGTACATTAGCGGTAAGTGAGAATTCTTTACATTTCTTGTTAATTTGGATGAACCTCTCTGTTTTTCTGTAATACCAAAAGCGGTGAATGTGAAGAGCCCACGCTACAGCGGCTGCAGGACAAATTGAGTCATCTCGGAAATTGGGACATCATCGCGTTCCCTCAGAGGTCTGTCAAGAGAGATTTTACGTTAGTGAAAGGCAACGGTGAGAATAAAGAAAACCACATCCTAAATCTCTAGCGCTCATTGTTCCTGCGGTGTGATTTAATGCGCTGAGAGACAGAGATGAAGGGGCGTGGACGGAACGGTGCCAAGCGGCGGCAGATCTCTCTGTGCTAATGCCACTGTAGCCATCTGCACTTCCTCTTAGCTGCAGGATAAAACAACTCAGGGACGTGGAACCACAGTTTCCCCCGTTCACTCTTCCCCCCATCCCATTGCTTTTATGTTCTTTAATTTTGTGGCGGCAGGGGCCACACCCTCCACGCAGGCCAAGCCGGCTCTTATTATAGACCTCAGGAAAATTCACATACAATACGCACATTGGCACAAAGAGACGCGCAGATGTTTCTCGAAGGTGTCTACATAAAACTTTTTTATAATTTCCTCCTGCGTCCCACAGCGGCATCTTTAGCGCACATGACGGGCACATTGGCACCCTGATTTTAACAGCTTGTTGTTTATTTTGTTTAATTACAGCCCATTGCTTTTTTAAAAATAAACAAAATGGCTGTGGAGGAAACACAAGGAAAATACAGCTGCGCGCTTGCCTAGATAAATAGAAACACGCCACATGCAGTTCATATTCGTTGCTGCAAAATGTCATCACTTATCATAAAAACACTTGTGTTGAGTTGTTGCTTGGCTTTTACAAGCTTTGATTTGGCTGTTGGAACCAGGAATCTGGTCAGTATTACGGGCTTCCGCTAACGCAATCTTCCGCTATGAGAACAAACACACATCACACAGTGCAGCTGGTGACTGGGCAGGGTAGGTGGCTCTAAAATAGTGTTTTACTATGCACAAACACACATAACTGCCTTAACATAAATGCCCTGAAGCACATTATGTTCCCACAAGGAAATGGAATAAAGAAAGTAACGGTTTCAAGAAATGCACTGCATCCATCTGTGATCCACCTTTCTCCTTCCCCCTCTCCCTCCACCCTGTCGGTGCCCCGATACCAAGCAAAGAGTTCTGTATTTGTTGTTGCAGCAGCGGAGCTGTTGGTCCCAGGATCTCTGGCTGTGCTCTGGCCCGCATCTGCTCTCTCAGCTTCGCTGCTTGGTACCCGCCAACATAGAAGTGCAGGGGAGTCTTATGTGCTGCCGGCCACTGATAAGGCAAGGCCAAAGTAACCCAGATGAAAGAGAAGTGCCTAAATGGGTGGAGATATCATTCATTCTGCACATTTTATAATCTCACAGCTCACTTTCATTTATCCATGATTCCACTCTCTATATGCAAAAAGAATTCTGTGATTTTACAATAAACTGCTTTTTGAGCGGTAGAAAGTAAAAAGAAAAAGTCCGAGCAGGAGAGAAAAATTATTAGAAAAACTGAAATGAGCCGAACATTCCTGGCAGTGAAGGAGGTCCGTCCATCACTGTAGCAAAGCTAGAACGCCCGCTGTTTAGTACATCTGGGCCTTTTGACCACTTGCACATTGTCAAGTCCCACCCGCAGAGTGTTTCATCATCTCTCCCAGCAAGTGCCTTCGCCTGGCCAAGAGCGCAGAGGCTCTGCTATGTGCATCCAGATGTCATTCTGGACTCCTGGGTTCAACAGGTGAATCCTGAGATATAATAAATGAGGAAAAAATATGATTTTCCTGGATCGCTGCGACTGTGGACTTTGTATGGCTGCCTGAAGCTTAAGAGAGGAGAGATTCTTTGTCTGCATTTTGTGGTAGTTATTTACACACCAGAGCTCGATGTAATACATCAAATTGTGGAGAACATTAAGAGAAATGAGCTGACAGGAAGGCACGGCTATCTGTACCAACTGTTACATTCCTCTGCTTCGGCTCACTCCCTGTCCAGCACAAGGCAATAAAGCATGCACTCAATAACACTAATTAGCTCCAGAAACATTCCTTTTGGGCCAAAAAAAAAAAAGCGTGAGCGTTTCTCTCCGCACATATGAATGCATGTAGATACTCATGCATGTGCTTTTAGTCCACTGGGAGTGTATACAGAAGCGATTACATAAACCTACCGGAGGGAGAAAGGCGTACTAACAGTGTCAAGGACAGGCTGCGTACACAGAGACCAGGCAGGCTTTCAACACATACTTTTAATTTTCTGGTCCTCCTGTGATAAAAAGCAAAACACGTTTTGGGAAGCAGCTTCTGGTGTGAGATGGCAAGACCGAAATGGACGAATCCATCAAACACCTCAACGATGGACGAAAAGTACAAGTGTGTGTCGCGCGCGCGCGTGTGTGAGTTTACGAGAGGGGGACAAAGTGAGAAATGAAGTTGAGAGAAAGGGAAAGCTTTGGTTTAGGTTCAGAGGAAATGTGTGTGTGTGTGTGTGAGGGAGAGGGAGAAAGAGAGAGAGGTGGGGAGTGGAAAAACACACAGAAGAACTTGAGAAAGTGTTGAAATGTTTTATGTCTGGAAGCACGGGAGGTTTAAACCCCTGGAGGTGTGGGCCAGAGCAGGAGGTTGGAGACTAAACACCACACAACACCACTGGGACTATATGATAACTCACTAATTAAAACTAGGAGGCCAGCACTGATAATCAATACTGTTGGTTCAGGGGGGCAGGAAGGGAAATTTCGTATCAGATGGTCCTGCGTGTGGGACAGATTGGAGACGGGGCCAGACGTGATGGTGGAGGTCGAGATGAGTTGACTTGTTGGACTCTGAAAAGATAAAGTTTCTCTGCACAGCTGCTTTGGCCTGCAGACAGAGGGAAACATCTGTATTAACCTCAGCATGATGGGCAGCCCACTGTGGAGAGGAATGCAAGAAGCAATAGAGAAAAGGGTGTGGAAAGAATAAGTGATATGAGTATGTTCTTTAAAAAAAAAAAGAGAGAGAGAGAGAGAGAGATATCTTGGAGCTATAATTTGAAATTACACATGTGGACGTCTCGGCTTCTCTCCTATTAGCTATAAAAGTGGAGCTGCGTGCCTCTGGCGTGACTGTGGAGTGACACAACTGCTTCCGAGCATGCAGCCGTGAGTGCGAGCTGGTGACACAACGCTGTCTGCGAGCCAAAGCCTCTAATAAATCCAAACTCATTTAGCAGTTAGACATTTCTTCCCCTCTCAGCTCTCCATTACCTTCCTATTAACAAGTTCTATAAAACCCGAAAGAGCTGGCAGACGACCGCGTGGCAGCTTCCTATGGGAGCAGACGGACGGCCGTGAATGGTGGAGGGCCAGGTGGTGCCCTGTCAGGTCACCGAGGTAACGCAGAGGATAATTACCTGCTGGTGCACTGACTCACTCCGCCAAGTCTGTATGATACCGTCTCTGATCACAGCCTTGACTCAAGAAATAAAGCTTCAGTGACTGCCTCTTATATGCACACCAGTTTTAGCAGAATATGACATTATTCCAAACTGGTCACGGGTCAAGACACGTCGGATACGCCGAGATTATTCAGATTTTGGGAACATTCTTCTCTCAGTCAGGGTTTTTAAAGCAGTTTGCAAGTCATAGCATCTTGCTTGTTTACGGTGAACCGTGTGTGTCACGTTTAAAGATTATGAAATCAGCAGTTTTTTGGGGGTTCGCACAAATAAAATAAGGTGGTTGAGCCAGTGGAAGACAGAAGCTGCGTTGGTTAATTGGAGTGCGCCGTCTGAACGTACACGTGGATATTACTGGAAAGTCCATTTCTCAACAGCCTTCTCTGGTAAAACACAGAATATTTTGTGCAGGAAACTGATACATAAAGTCAACGTGAAACAATGCTACAAAAAAAATTACAGGCAATGTCGGATAATGACTATCCAAATGTTGCATAAAGCAAACAATGAGCGGGGGG
>OMLP01007315.1:1397-15244 GCA_900302685.1 Spondyliosoma cantharus | reverse complement strand
GGGGGGGGGGATCAAACTCTGCCATCAGTGTCTGATTGTGTGTGCGGATGAATGAATGTGGCTTTGAGTGGTTGGTAGAACAGAAAAGCACCATATAAATGCATGTCTACTCACCATATCATGACACATGAACATGTAGCGCAGTTTATGACAGACCATTGCTGCTAGTGTTACCGCAAGCGTCTAAAGTTCTTCTTGAGTAACATGTGTGGCAAGAGTGACAGTAGCTTCCACCACTGTATACTGCAGTGCATACATGACTGCCTTTTGATATAATGCTCCAATGGCTTGTCACTTAATGGACTGATATTTCAATATGAGGATGGGCATCATAAAACAGGCAAAACTAAGTTGGTAATATTACAGTGTTAAATCTTTGTTTACGTGACTCATTTTTGTAAACACAGAACAGACTTTTAGTTTCGGTTTGAATAAGCAGAAATACCCAGATTGCAGGAAGTCAGACTCTTTGATTACGTGTGAATATGTTCTTCGATATTGAGGCTTATATCCAAAGCTTTTCACAGGTTGTCGCCTGTTTAAACATTTCAACTGGATTACAGCAAAGAAAGTAGAGAGTATGCTTCTAGGGGAGCCTGCCAAAACAATCAGCCGTAACAAAACCTGGAAAATCCACTAACGAGCAAAGTGTGACGTAGCTCATGTGTGAAAACACAAAACATCTTGTAAAAAGCTTTGCCTTAAGAATTGTTTCTGTTTTTTTGTGCTTGGCTTTATTCCCATTGTCAATATAACTACAGTACTGTGAGTAAACCAAATACACGCCGGATGAAGGGGGCAAATTTCTGCTGAAAGGAGAGAAAACGATCTCTTGTCCACATGTTGTAGGTAATACATGTCTGCTTTCCCTGTTTGCAGATGTTCTGGAGTGTATACAACAACATCCCTCCAGTCACAGCCCTGCCTTTGAGATGTAGCTATCACTTAATGCGTGGAGAACGGAGGCCACTGTGGTGAGTCTATTATTACTTTGAACATGACATCATCCCTTAACACTGGCTCGAACGAAGGGGTCACTTGTGACTGTAGCTCATGCAGTCAGTAACTGCCTTGTACAGTTATAACTCTTAAATCAGAATTTGAGTCAGTTGCATTGGAAATAATTACAACACAAAACTCACTTAAAATACATTTGGAAGTTAAATATCTCCGAATTGTAGCATCGTAATATTTTGGAATCACTACATAGTTATTACTAGAGACCATCTTGTAATGGGATCTCACTAGCCTCGACGCCTCTCAATATGTTCCAACTAGTGAGTCCTCAGTAGTACTCAGCTCTACATTACTACATTAGTACTCGATTTTCATGGGTCACCCTGACCCTGTCCCGGCCGTTCTCATGGTCTGACCCTGTCCCGGCCGTTCTCATGGTCTGACCCTGTCCCGGCCGTTCTCATGGTCTGATCCTGTCCCGGCCGTTCTCAGGGTCGGACCCTGTCCCGGCCGTTCTCAGGGTCAGACCCCTTCCTAGCTGCTCTCAGGGTCGGACCCTGTCCTAACTGTTAATCATAAGACCGTTAAGTAAACATGTTTCATAACCATTGGTAGCGCATACATTTTCCTTCATGCACATGGGTGACAAGCTTCACACCCAGTGTTTTTAACACTTTTCATACACAAAGAAACACAGCAGTGTGCCACAAAAGGCTATGATGAGGATGACCGCTATCTATTTAACATGTTTTTTTTTGCAAATGTTTTATGAGGAAGCAATACATTAAACATGATTGTTAGATGCCAAGAGTACAAACAATGCATGCAAACTTAATTCAGACATAACTGTTTGTTTACAAGAACGCCTTAGTGTGATGCTTACTACCAGTCAGGAGTTTGGTGCATGCTCAGCTTTTACAGCCCATTCTGATGGACATTTTCTGTGTCTCTTCGAATTAAGTTTAAGTAAAAGATATATATTAAAATGTTGTGTGAAACTTTAAATGTAACACTGTCAAATACATCTATTTTTAATCCTTTACCCCAACAGGGAAGAAGAAAGCAATGCAAAAGGAGGAGTATGGAAGATGAAAATACCAAAAGAAAGCGCTGTAAGTGTTTTGCCCCCCTTCACACAATAATACCGCATAATAATCTAAATGAATACCTGATTAATGTATTATTGCTGTGTGTTCTTTTTGTCTCAGTCTGTAGTTTGGAAAGAATTGTTACTTGCTACTATTGGGGAGCAGTTTGCAGATTACTGTTCCTCAGGTGAGCTTCTGTATGTACATACATGACATGTTTCTGTTTTCAGAAGGAATATATACATTCATACTTTATGAAAGAAATAGTTTTTTTTCTCCAAACATAGCAATACCATTGATTATTTGTTCACCGCCTGTTGTGTCTGCTGTCTGTTTGCTTCCCAGATGATGAGGTCGTTGGCGTCAGTGTTAGCGTTCGAGATCGTGAAGACGTTGTACAGATCTGGAATAAAGATGCGTCTCTTGCTACCGAATCAAATATCTTGGGGAAAGTCTATGAGCTCCTCCCGTCCATAACTTTTAAAGCTGTTTTTTATAAGTGTAAGTATGGCTATTTTTGCCTAAGCGCACTCCAACTGATTGGCCACGGGTCCCTAGAGGTTGATGGGTGGTCTATATTAAGGCAGATCAGAAGAGCCAATCAGATAAACATGTGCAGCACTTTCTCTAAGCACGGCTAAGATGTCATAGCGTACTGCAGGGCTAATTACATAGTGCATTGTCTTGCTGGCAGAACCTCACAAACACGTTGTACTGGTGCAACCAAGAGAGCACTACACATCTGTGTCGTAAATCTGCAGAAGGAGAGCTAGTTAGCTGTTAGCAGCCAGTGAGCAGAGAGTCCTGTCATGTGTTTGGCTTCGGGAGCTAGCCGAGTTGCTACACACAACTGGACAGAGAGTTCTTATTCAAAGTGTTAAACAGTGAGCAACTGTTTATTGTGACAATGCAAAAGGTTTGCAGTGGAAAAAAAAAGGACTGAAGTACTTTAGCTGAGTACAGTTTGGAGGTAAAAGTACTTTGAGTTTGGGGTTAAAAAACATTTTACAACATTTTACCAAAGAGATGAAAGTAACCAAATACAAGCAGTGTAAAGGTGTAGGGGTGGTGGCTTCAGGACCAATAGACCACAGTATAAAGAAAAGAAAATGTTTCATTAAAGGTTTTTTTTTTATTATGCTACTGATGAGAAGAAAAATCTTTTTCAGTCCACCCTTATTTTTTTCCACTTTTATCTTGGCTTTAGGAATGGAGATGAGCTTTACAATGACATATCAGACTATTGGAAAAAGTACACGTCTGTATAGTGGACTTAACTGTGCACACTTGTAAGCATTCCATAGGATGGTTTAAGAACTGTACATGGCTGTAGGCTAACTAGGGCCTCTGACGGTGTAGAAAAGGCATTAACACAAATGGCTTAAATACCTTCATACCTGCTCCACAGCACATTCACATAGGTCAGTCTTGTTACTACATGTTAACATTTGTTCCCAAAATTGCAATGAGTGATGGTTTTAAGGTGATTAGGTTGAAAGGCTGAGATTTTATTGTTGAACCTTTAACCTGCGGCCAGAGAATACGTTTGTAGACTTGATGTACAGGTTGAATGACTAACAGGACGGTGTATACTCACCGTGATTCCTTTATCTTTTCCAGCTCACATGGAACATCATGCCTTTGAAGGAGGACGCTCAAGACATTAGATTGTAAAGCACTTTTTTTTATTTTTATTTGAACCTGAACTGTTCCGGCCTTGTCATGAGGGCACTGTCCACAACTTAATCGAGGATATTATTTTGCATTCAACGAGAAATGTCATCATTATATTTTTATAACTTTTAATGACTGATGCCTTGTTTCATTTCGACATGGGTCCTAAAGCTCTGAGCTCTTCAGAGAACGTATATTCAGCATAAATGTCGTCCACAGTTCATTACTCCATGTTGACTTCCTGCTATACTGAACTGCACTGTCATGGTCCTGTTTTCTGCACGGCCTCTGGACCTCCACAATTTATTCCTGGTATAGAGGTAGCAGCTACATAATCTAATGTGTTTTTAAAAGTTTGATACGTAAGACATCTCAGTTCTTCTGTCGTAATTCAGTTAGCTTAATCGGTGCCAAAGCACTTTTCTGCCGTCTAAGAAGTTTTTATCCTCGACATGTTTTATTCAGCTGGAGTTTTTCCACTTTGGAGGATGGAGTGAATGTCCCATTTGATTTCTTGTAACTTCATCAACTCTACTTCAAAGCTAAATCAGGGTAACACTTGGAAATATTGCACAAGACGACCTATTCCAATCACAGTGACCCTCAGTTGTAAAGCCATCACAGGGAATCAGAACATATCTTAAGACAGATGTGGCCCTAAGAAACATTTCTGCCTTTTTTGTTTTGTTTTACAGCTTCAGTTGAAAGAGCAGAAACCCATCCTGAAAGGTGCCTCTTTGAATGTGCTCGTCCTCACTGCACTCGACATTTCTCTGCATACAAATGTTGAAAGTAGACCCTCTCCTCTCCCTTAATGGAGTCATGGATTGTTTGGTGTATTACTCTGAAGAGATACTGCACATTTTTGTGCTCAACCAGTGGTCCTCCTTTGTACTTGTCTGTGCTCGTTTCCCCTGTTTACTGGACTGCGTCCATGTAACCACAACACACAGAGGAAAAAAAATGCAGCATTATTTGCTTAAAAGAAAATAACATCAGGTCATGCTGTTCCCATATTTAGCATGGTTGTTGATACAATGTCAAACATAACCCTTAAAAAAGTCAAGTAAGACAGATGTGGTAGGTTTTAATTCTAGCTGAGTAAAGGTTGTCTGCTGCTTCGAAGACAAGTCCACCTTAAATAATGAGTTACACTGATCTCACCTGTGGTCATGTTGATTATGATCAATACTAAGTACTAGTAATACTAATACTATCAACTACTGCTAATAAATAGAAAAAACATTTTTCTGTCGGATCCCTTTACACATTTTCTGAGACCTCATCACCCAGTCCGAGCCCCCTCCTCTAACACTGTTAACATGTTACTGTTGTATTGCGGTGTAGGCTACAGTGAACCGAATGCTTCCGTCACTATCACATCAGTTTTTATAGACCAGTTTTGGACTGGTTGATGAGTTAGTTAGAAGAGGACAATATTTCCTTTGTAAACATGATTTTTGCAGTGACATGGACAAAGTAAATAAAATGGAAATAAAAAAATAAAATGATCAGTACCTGTGTTTCTTTATGTAAAGTGCAGTCTTCACAATCACGCGACCATATGTGTGAAAGGACGCAGTTGTGTTTCAGGCATGTGGTGTGTGTTTTAATACCTCATCTTTTACTTATGCCAAGCTGCTGATTCATCACATTTAATTATAGCAGCTGTACTGACTCGTATGTCTCCTCAGGTGAGACTGGAAATACCTCAAGAAATATGGCAAAGGTCAGGAAAGCAGTGAGAAGCAATGGCTCTGCAATTAAGTTACGACCTTAATGTATTTTTGAATTTACAGTTAACCCAGGCATGATAACTTATTCTTTTCCATCAGTGTATTAACGGGCCTTTTTCACTGCACACATCTTGACTTAAAGCGAAAAGCTCGCCAAAATGCAACCTAGGCTTTTTTTGTGAATGTATATGAGTCAAACCTTCGTGTAAAAACATAATTACGACGAAAGAGGCACTTTTAAGATTTACCGTAGTTTCGGAAAGCTCATTTTCAACGGGAGTGCTAGTAAAACACTAGACTCGACACAACATGAAACTTTGCTCGTAGTATCACCAGGGTCTCTACACATGAACACCAGCATTGAGAAAATTGTTTGTGTACACATAGTTTGCTAAAAAGAAAGTTTTTGAACAACTCACTTGCTTGTTCCGCTAGCCGCCATCATGGCAGCCGAGAAGTATCGATCTCCGAATGCAATGTAACATGGACGAGAGTTAGTTTAAAAACTTTTTTTTTTATAACCCTTGCCTATAGCAATGCATAATCATAGTTATAAGCACTCATAAGAATTCACAATGCTTAATCATAAACGCCTATACATATTCATAATGATCATAACACGTTATAAAGCATTCTATCGCAACATATAGCTAACTATCACATTACTTTGTAATTGGAGGTCACTCACTGACTTTGTTACTTAAAGCTATGAATATATGTCGCTCTAGGTGCATTATAAAGCATTATGAACGTATTTAGAATGCATTAATAGAGGATGTTAAAAGTGCATTATAATGCATTATGGACATACAATGTGCCATAATGAGCCTGTAGTTATACGCACTCATAAATATTCTTTATAACAATGATGATAACACATGTAAAGCCTTTTATAATTACTTAAAAGCCAATAACCATACTACTGTTATAACTGCTGGTGTAGTATAATTCTTATAGTTATAATACATTATGATCATTTTTAAATGCATTATAATCTCACCCTCTCCACCAGGTGCTAACCTCGAGCAGAAGCACCTTCAGCAACAGACTCATTCCCCCCCGGTGTAACACAGAACGCCAGAGGAAGTCCTTTCTTCCTGTGGCCATCAGACTCTATAACTCATCCACCTCCGGTCGCGAGAGGGACAGTGGAGACACTGTGCCCTGAACAATGTCACTTTATTATTTTTTAACCAATTTTTACCACTTTACCCAAGCTCTCCATATCACTCTTAAGTTTGTATTTATTTTATTTCATTTATGCTGCTAAACTGTACTGTGCTTATTGCGTATTGTTGTGTATTGTATATGCCTATGTTTTACTGCAATTTTTGTTACATTTTGTTACATTTAGTTACTTGTTTGATTTATGTTAAGTTAGCCATTATTTTATTATTTATCTTATTTTATTTTATGTTAGCTTATTTTTACTCTTTCCCACCTTTGTACTGAAACTGTTGCACAGCAATTTCCCTCGGGATAAATAAAGCTTCTTGAATCTTGAATCGATGTTAGAATGCATTATGATGACTATATACGCTACTTATAGGTGTCATAATAGATAGCTAGGCACATTATAATACATATGTATATATATATATATATATATAATAAACATATAATAAATATGTTCATAGACATGAGCTTCATAAAAAATATTACTAGAATTAAATCTTGTTGGAGTGCAACAAGCTGTAGACAAAATATTGACATAAACACCTTTAAAGTTGATATGTCTGTGAACAACTTGTTGCTTACAAGCACATTCTGTAATTACGGATATATACAGATGTATACGGACCAACCTAATTTTTCATTTGGATCTGTTTTTCTGGCCACATAGTAAAGAAAGAGCAATATTCACTCTCCTGTCAGTTCTGTTTAGGACTCAGTGAGGAGATACCTGGCCCTTTAGCTGCTCAATGTTCTACTACTATGCTTTGGCCAGTGTGGCTAACTTAGTCTGTCATGTGGTGCTAAGTAGGCAGTGCACAGTGGGTTCGCTCAAGCTTTTTTGACGAAAACATGCTGCGTCTGAGTTGAGAGTGAACCAGAGTAGTAAAGCTGTGGGCGTAAAAAAACCAATGCAATTAGCTGAAAAGTGCTTTGGAGAGCGGGCAACTGCAAAATTAGGTTCTTTGCGGTTTCGTCACGAGCAATGCCTTTCATATTACACACAGTTATTTGGTCCTTTGTTGCAACTTTAAATCCACATACATTTTGAGGAGTTGAGGGACTGAACTTTGAAGAACTTCAAAGGGACGTTACAGCACCAGTCTGTTAGCAGGCACTCATTTAACTCATATTTAATTATGTGGGTGTAATCAAGAGTCAGTATTATGTAAAAACCAAAAAAAAAAGTCAGTGTAGAATTTGACAGTTCAACAGGATATCCACACAGTCTTAAAGTATGAAATTTGATTTTCAAAAATGTAATGTCTTGATTATGAAAGGTCTTTTTTACTCCAGTCCGGTGTGTCGGATCTAGGATGATCTGTTTGGCAGATATATGATATAATATTCATAATTCCGTTTTCCTTATAATCACCTAAAACTCATAATTTTTCATCAACAGAGGGAGCAGGTCCTTTTCCACAGAGTCCGCCATGTTTCTTACACCTTTTTTTCTGAAAATTAAACAGAATACGCTTTCCTTTTTTGTATCATAATTCTAATTACTCCTCAAGCCTGGGAGAGGGTGAGGGGTATTCAGTTGGTTGCAATGTGTAACCTTGCTGCTGGATGCTAAATTGCACACACTGGACCTTTAACTATTCAGCCAGTTGTACTAAGGTCTTGACATAGTCAAATTTTCTCCCATTTTATTTCAGTCTGCTCTGCTGTAGGTTTGGCTCTGCAATCCAGACCACAGCCATCAATGAAGTCCTACCCTTGGATGTTTAAAGCCAGTTTATTGGCTTAAGCGATCACACTTTACGTTAAAATACGAGAATTAAAAGGTACTGTGCGCCGTGCTTAGTCTTGGAATAGGACTGTTTTTGTTGGCCTTGTTCAGGCGTCTCATTTTTTGACTTGAACTTGAACTCTGTGCTCAGTCTTATGCTGGGCTGGTTTTAACAGGCCTGCCTGTGTTTGTGTGCATAGCACTGCAACATGTTTGACTTGTTTGAGGCATCTGTTGGTTTATTACATGCAATCACGTAACAGTGGAAGACAGTTATCATGTTTTGATAATTTCAGTTGTGATTCTGCATGTTCTTTTTGGTCGATATATCTTGACTGATTTTGTTTAAAAAAACAAACCTAAATCTGATTTCCAAAAGCGTGCAGCCTGATTCAGACCACTGACAGAAAACCTGATGACATGCCTGTTACTGAACACAGTGAACTCTGTAACACAAGCTGCTACCAAGCCATATCACATGAGTTGTTTTGATCTCTCAACACGTCTGACGTCTTAAACATACAAGAACTGATGTGAATCTGAAGGCGAGAGATTTCTGTTCGTGGGCAGCTTGCCTAGGTTTCGGTGTGCACCGTGTACCCTGTGGTTATCAAATGCACTGAGAAGGCGTGTCAGTAATTTAGAAAAACACAGACCAGAGTGCATCTGCCTCCACACTGAGCCGCACTTTCACAGCCAATTGAAATGGTTACAAAAATTGCTATGGCCGGCAGCGCACTCACCATCCCTTAACCTGAACCTGATTGTATCCACAGCCAACCTTAACAAAAGTTCACCAGTCAGTGGCTTGTGCATTCAGAGACACTGCTCTAATGATCAGAGGCAGACAGAACAGCTGACCCGGCTGGCAGCAGCTACAAAGAAAAGCTTCTTGATCTTTCGGGAAATGCTTCTGTTCTTCTGTGATTTGCGCTGACAGACGCAGCGTTACAGAACCATGGTGATACATTTCAAAAGCAACCTTGCCCTTAAACCTTTGCGTAAAACGTTCTAAAAATGTTTTTTAAAGACCATCAAATTTGAATTTCTTAACGATGCTGTCGAAACCATTCGAGTTGTTGCTCTATCTGCTATAATTGGCCAAATTCATCATCTGTGTAGGAAGGTAAGACAGTTTCATGTTCATTACCTGCATGATTATAAAATGAAGTAAGTGTTATGGTTTTACACAAATACTATAAAGAGGATGTGGGCTAAAGCTTGTTGTGATTAGCACTCACCATGGTAACATTGACATCAGACCTATTTATTATAAACATCTGGGTAAGAAAAAGTTGACAGCTGGTGTGTGCATGTGTTTGGTGAACAACCTGGGACCTCCAGATTGGGACCCCCTCGAAAACGAGATAGTACATCTCAAGGGGTTTTATCCTAATAAACAAACTTAAACACACAGAAGGCTTCTCTGTTAGAATGAACTGCTGCTATTAAACAGGTTTTCCAGTCAACATGGAGACAGTTTAATAGTGTTGAAAGCCACAACAGAATCACATGCCACGCACTGGTACGACTTGCATCTCACTGTATCACGTTGTCGGTCAGTAGTCTGAGCAGGTGCTGTATCAGTTGAACAGGTAGTGATTATGGGATACCCGTTGCTGGATATTGAAAAACAACAATTTTTTACATTTAGGAATTCCAAAGAAAGTCGATGGATAAAAAAGTATATATAAAAAAAGGTTGTAAAGATGTCAGTGTCATTGTTTTTGCAATTTTTGTTTTTATTTTTTAATGTGACTAAAAATATCACTGTCCATGTTATGGACGCTATTCGTGAAAGAGACAGGACCTGTTTGTACACTGTTTGTCACTTACTTTATTGTTTTTACAACAAGGTTGTGTAGCGAGATGAGGTTTGTAGTTCCATATAGGCCTACGCTTCTCACAAAAACTGAAATTATGAACATGGATTAATAAATAATACGTCATAAAACCAACCAATTGTGTTAATATCAGGATCATACACATGTAAATGGCAGTATACATAATGAACTGTTGTTGAAGTGCATGGACAAGTGTCTTAAGTTTGTTGAATGTGATACCTAGGAAAAACTAATGATCTTTGAAAGATTTAGAGATAATTTGTAAATCTAATTTAGATAGTTGTATGGAGACACTGCAGTTAAATAGTACAATTTTAACTAATAGATATCATTATTAATCTTCCCCAGTGGGTTACTTACAGAAAGTCAATTATTTTTCAGAAATGTTATGTTTTAATATGCAAATGGTGTATTATCCAGTTAAAAAATGCACCAATATGCATGAATTTCCAGGAAGACATATGAACATTGGATAAAAACAGATTTATTTCTTTCTCTCTTCCTTGACATATTAGAGTCAAAGCTTTTTACAGAGGGACTCTTGGATGTCTCTATGTATCACTCTATAAAGCAGAAAACAATGTCAAGAGCGATATAATTAAGAAAGAAATATGAAATGCTTTATAAATCAAGCTATGAATGATGCATTTGCAAACCCCACTGTAAAAACCTTCAGAATATAGATAGGAATGAAACTGGAAAGTTTGCTGCTGAAGTGGATTATTTTGGCTCTGAGTCTCAGAAATACACTCATTTTGAGAAAACAGCCTTCAAAGATATGTATTGTAAATAAAATAAAATGGCATATAGGCTAAAACTTTAAACTAATAGATTTTGCAAGGGAATTTCCCCTGTTGATTCCTGACATTAAAACAATAACTTTTTATAATAGTTTCTAAAATTGTATGTTTGAATATGCAAATGACATGAAAATCTGTATTTTGGATGTTTTCTGCCTGAGCGACATCTTATGGATGCAAATAGCCCAAATGTGTTTTTGTGTCTGGTTGTAACAATACATGCCTTTAAGGATTCAGTTATATAAAGAAAAAGATGGTACCACCATAAAGAAATGTCCAGTTTGGCTCATGCATCTTGGAAAAAAAAACTTTTAAAACAATTTGAATCTCAAATTTGTCCTTTACCTTTACCAAAGAACTTTTAAACTTATGCTTGATGACTGAAAATGAAAATAAAAGCCCTCTAGTATATCTACAATTGCAGAATGATGCATCATGAAGGTACCATGATCTCTGACAGTTGTTCACTGCTCATTATCTGTACAGTCCTCTCCCTTTCATTACGTGTTGAACGCTACAGCCCCCAGCGGCAGGGGAAAAACACCGTATGAAAGCCATCCATCCCCCTTTGGGAATCAAGAGGAGCCCCTATTCATTTGCTTAATTACCTAATTAACAGAAAGCTAATTACTTTGTTGTGTGCACGCGTATGTGTGGAGAGGTCGTTGCGTAACAGATAGTGATCCTCAATTAATTTGTAACTACACTCCATCGAGTCAGGGGCTTAATCCACACAACACATCACCAGCGTGACACCAACAAAACATGATAATAAATTCGGGGCCCGACACATGGCTGCTGGGCTCCGCTGAGCTCATAGATCCGGTATTGACATGCAGATCAGGCCGCTGAAGACTTAGAAAGCTCAGATCATGTGTTAGATTGTCTTCATGACACTGTGCATACATTTGTTATTTTCTCATTAATTGCATCAGCAAATCATGTTTACAATTTCATACAGTAATCCTATAAAAAGAGTTTAAGATGGGCATGATATACAAATAACCAAAACAATCACAGCCAATCAAAAGCCAGATAAAGATAGTGTAGTTATTTTGTCTCTGGGATGTCAAAAGGTCGAGTCTTTCATGTCAAGAATTCTCTGTTTGGATAATGAAATTCTTCTAAAATCGTACATTTTAATTATAAAGTTAGGGTATCATCTGACCGGCTGAATGTCAATGTGTGTGTGTGTGTGTGTGTGTGTATCGCCTTAAATCATATATTTGAATCCAACTCTGCAGCTTTGATCAACTGAATGACTCAGAGGACATCTGTGTGTAGCTGTGGTTTCGTGGGCCCTGTGGTCATCGAACACAACATCATGATTTGAGGCCATGCACAGACTGCACTGCTGTGTCTGCGTCGCTTCGGGGCACTGACTACAACATTAATCCTGCATCTTTAAAGTGGGAATTTGGCTTTATCTAACTCTTCTTCAGATGGGCAACTTTGACCTGTAGGACTGAAGACACGCTTTTGCAAAAACAACAACAACAAAAATGAAACAAACACTTATTTGTAATGTACTCATTGTTAGATCACTGCTTTCTGTATGTAAGTATGTATATTATTCATCACATGGACACAGATCTTCTTTTATACTATCTTTCACGCCTGCGTCCCGTTTCTTTTCATGCTTTTGTTTTATTTAAAGGTCCAATTTGTAAGAATTCCCAGCTCGTCAAATATTGACCCTCACGGATGGCGGCTGATCCGACCAACCGTACAATCCCAAAGCCTCAGTATTTGACAAGTTTGGGAATGAGACCCGAAAATCAACACCTGGACCTATAACCTGGACCTTTAAGGTTCCCTGTTAGAAGGATATGTACTGTATGTGCCTCTTATCAAAAACATAAAAATACAATACAGACATGCAGTAAGAAAGTACACACTATTTGTATATGACAACAATCAAACAAGTTAAGCTGATACACAAAGGATGACGTGTTAGAAGAGGTACAAAGAAGGAGAAAAGAAGAACAGAAACAAACAAAATAACGCAGCTGAGCATATGTAATGTCACGTGATTTGCACAAACTTTTTTGCACAAACGCACTCTGGTTAATTTTCTTAAAAGATATTGACGGTTTGTGTGACGGTAATTTAATCTAGAGGACTCCCTTTGGTTACGTTTAGGTAAAGATCTTGGGCATATGTTTATAAAAACTTGTTTGTTAAATAGTGAAGAAATGTAATCTTTCGGCTTCAATACATTCCTGTCTTTGTTTTTAACAATTCTTTTATGTCAAAATTGTTGTTTTCTAACTAATTCAAATGAAATGAAGATCAAATCCAGGACTCAAACTGTGCAGGAGTGTTTTGTTTCTGTTTGTTTGTTTGTTTGAGCTCTCAGTGTGCAGGTAACAGGAAGCAGTAGGTGATGTTGCTTTCCTGTTTCCTCATTTTATGTCACTGTAGCTATAAATTGACACTGACGAAAAAAGAAAAGAAAAGAGCTTTGTTGATGTTAGTTTACAGTCACAGTTGCTACGATGTTGTCGGTGTGCTCAGTATATTATTTCAAATGGAGACAGGCCTGAAGCCTGATGGTTACGTTTCTGTGCCGAGTGATCAATCAAACGTGCAGAGGCTGAACTGGACTCTGAGTATGACAGTGACATGAGCTCGACAGCAAAACAGTCCACAATGACCACAACGCGGTGACTGTGACTTGTGACGACTGTAGTAATTTGTGTTTGGTGCCAGTCGCAGAGGCAAAACACACACACACACACACACACACACACACACACACACACACTCGCCGAAGGTTTTAACAAAATTACAGATGAGATGTTGATAAGAAATTGTATATTAACACAACCGAGGATAGAGAG
>OMLP01007310.1:2233-12637 GCA_900302685.1 Spondyliosoma cantharus | reverse complement strand
TCGGTCCTCACGTTGCCCGTATTTGGGCATAGGGGAGCTGAATGATGAACTCTCCTTGTACGATGTAAGCGTCCAGCCTCCATCTCTCTCTCTCTCTCTCTCTCTCTCTCTCTGTCGCCACTGTTTTATAAACAGGCCGAGAGAAGAGAGAGAGAGAGAGAGAGAGAGAGAGGCGAGGGAGGGGGGTAAAAAATAAAATAATAAAAAGAACAACATGTCTATGTCACTCAGACAGAACTGCAGACTCAGTATTCTGCCTTAAACCATGTTTCTTTCTTTTGTTCTGTCTTCTTGTCTCCCCAGCCGGTGGGGTTTGTCAGCTTTGACAGTCGATCAGAGGCGGAGGCTGCTAAGAATGCCTTGAACGTAAGTGTCATGCCCCCTTTCGTGCTCCTCTCAAGCACCAGCTCGGCGCTTGTATATCTTGTGATGACTTTAAAATCGCTTCCCTCTGTCTTCTGTGCAAAACGCTTCTGATAGATGGGAGATCCAGACATTTTCCAAACGCGAAAAAAGCCAGAAAAAGACGCGTCGTGTCTGCTCTACATACCTTATGTCTGCATGCTTCTGTTTGAGTAAATAAAAGCCTTTATTCTTAAAGCTTTGCCATGGATCCCGCAAGGTCAGGATGGAAATTAGCTCCTCTTCCACATATAAATAGAAGATATTGATCTAGGGTTTAATTTTAATCTCGCTTATTTCAGAAGGTAGCTCAGTAGAAAGCCTTGATGAGGCAGACTCAAATATGAAACAGAGCTCGTCCACACGGGGTTTTATACAGCTCTCTTGAAACAAAGTATAGATGGACGGTAATGAACAGCAGCTCTCACACAGCTTTACTTTCCCACTGTTTTATTAACCAGTCTGGATATACACTGCCCCTCCTATCGCTTCTTAAGTTTTTGTTGATCCCTTTGTCACAGAAAAAAGATGTTTTTTTTTTTTATCACCCTCCTAAAGTGGGACCGTGACAACACGAGCCGAGTCTGTCAACTTTCAGATGTTGAGACATTGGTGTGCATCAAAGGCAGAGCAGAGAGTTGAAGAAAGGATAAAAAATTATCATCTTATTATGGAGCCAACAATAGTCAGACTGTTTCCACGGAATCACTCAGTGGGGCTGAGAATTGAACAGTGCTCTTGTTTTTTCAGGGAAAGCTACGTCCCGGGGGTCATATGGAGATAAGCCAGATTTTTGCAAACATCTATCTGCATATTGAAATATGGGAAAGACAGAGAAAACCAAGGGAAGGAGGGGATTTGTTTCCCCACGTAGTTCTCTTTTATTTTCTCTAAACTGTGAGCATATATATCTTCTAAAAGAACACAAACACCAAAAACTGTATAACCAGAAGTGCAAAGGAAGTGTGAAAAAAAAAAAAAAAAAAAAATCACATCTCAAGGTAGAGAATCAACACAGTTCAATGTGAGATGTGCTCAGGCCTCATTATAGCCATGTACCTTATTATACCTCTGCAGCCTCGACTGGCAGAAGCTGCGAGAGCACTGAGCCAAGGCAATCCTAGTTAATTCCCTCCCCTTTATAAGAAGAGTCATCCCTCGCTTGTTTCAGCTCAGCCTTGCCCGAGCCTGCAGGGACGAGCCGAGAAACCCATCCCCGCAGCTTCTCGCTCTTTTGCTGCAGAGAACTTCGCTCTCGACTGCTTCTCTCCTCCATTGATCTGACCTTCCGTGTTTTCCCGCACGCTTTTTTACAGACAATCGAATGAGGTTAATTAGAGGATGCTTATAGTTCTTCCTGGCCTTGTTGCTTCCACTGCAGGCAAACAAACAGCCGCTTTGTTTTTGGATGAAAAAGACCTTTGTTGATGTCACATTCCTCGTTTCTCCTCAGGTGAAAGTAATTGAGAGGAAAAATGATTTGGGCTACTGCACATGTGGAGTTTCTTGATGTAAAACCGTACGAGAGAAAAACAACCTTTTACTCGGCTTGTCGTGAGCGCTGGTATGTCAGAAGGCTTTTAGCATCGGCATCTCAAGAATTTGCAAAGATTTTTGGCTCGCTTTTGGCAGCGACGCTCGCTGTATGTCATGGTGAATGGTGGATTTGATGTAATGATATTAAGTTACAATTACAGGGTACAGTAGGGAGCATAACTGGGGGCTTGTGGCTCATCTGCCTGTGGTGTAAATGACATCATGCGCTTGCCAGGTTTGTGTCATCAGGTTCTGATTTTCAACCGTCACCTGTCATCTCGTGAACTGGTCCAGTGTAACACTCCAGTCCACAGCGAGCCGAGCAGCAGGCTTCAAAGTCTAACCAACTGAATATGTCCTCTCACTGCCAAGAATTCTGCAGTGAATTCAGTCATAAAATCATGAAAGATACAGCCAGGTCCCATCGGACGTCTAAACAACAGACAACAAAATGCAAAAGAGGAAGACATGAATGATAACGTCCTCCTCAGTGGTCTAAAAATGGTCTGCTTCATCACTACTTCAAGGCACAAGTCTATCAATCGCTCGCTCTTATTTCTCACCACTTCAGATATGGACACAATGATTTATATTGGCAGGTTGTTTCAGACATGGTTGCTAAAGCAAAGTATTACTGTTTATCATAAAGTGTCATCATGTGGTGAACCCTAATCTTGCTCAACAAAGACTTTGAGCAACCGTCAGGGAAAACAAGAGATATATCTCAGAAGTCTTTACACAACTTGGCTGCATTCATCATATTTTGGCAAATTCGTGTATAAATCATTTGAAACATGTTGAAATCTTTAGTTAGATGAATCGAAAGAACATTAAAATCATGGATATTTGCACGTCTCTTTCAGCAGGCTCACATAAATCCTCCACTGATAATGTGCACAACCCAAAAGTTACATTGATAAATTGAGGAGTGATTCATAGATATTTTAAGTCGGTTTTCACATTGCCTGGACACATTACGCTGATGACACAGCATTTTATAAATGAAAGTTATTTCAGGGGTTAATTTCTGCCTTTGTCACCTGGACCTCTTTCAAGACCTGGATGTGCATGAAACTGTCTTGGTTGTATTATAAATCATTAAAACATCTAAAATACAAGTACATAACATAGCGAACATAAAACTTAGTCAACTACAACTACCAAGAAGCATTTGCCAGAAAAACACCCAGTCACCAAACTTGCTGTGTAGCTGAGGTTAGCATGCTAACCAGCTAGCCTCTTCCCACCCTGTGCTAGCGGTGTAAACACCAACACTTCCCGAGAGCTCAACAATGATATTCATGCTTTTTGCTTCTGTCAAATGTCTGTCACAGTGTAAAATGAGTATACAGACTTTGATTTTTGAACAATGACACAAAGCTTTAGAATCATTTCACAGTTACATTTACAACCTTTTGTTAGAGTAATAAAAATGTACCATATAAATTTTGTAATAAAAAATAGATGTATAAACAAAACTGTGCCAATCCAATCCTATTATATAGCTGTATAAAAGCTTCCTTAGAAGCACAATTTTTGCTGACTCTTGTTTTCTGCTGGATCTCAAGGGGGTCCGGTTTGATCCAGAGATCCCTCAGACCCTGCGGCTGGAGTTCGCCAAGGCCAACACCAAGATGGCCAAGAACAAGCTGGTTGGCACCCCCAACCCCCCTCCCTCCCAGCAGAGCCCTGGGCCAACGTTCATTGGCAGAGACCCATGTGAGTACTCCGACCAATCGACCAACCGTCTGTCTGTCTGTATATCTGTTTGTCTGTCCGTCCTTCGGTACGTTTGTCCCTGAGCTCATCGTACTTTCTTTTGGTGTTGCCACTTCCTGTGGCTTTGAGTTTCTCTTGTTATGAGGTGAGCAGCTGTCCAGTCTCGTCAAACAGCAGCTGATTTGCTGTCTTTAGCGGAGGAGCGTTTGTGCTCCAACTGTGACTATACACGAAAAATGGAGATTGTCTTGGCTGGTAATCACTGGAAAGGTTTGTCTTGATGGTGTTATGTTTGTCATCTCATGGAAAAAGGCTAATGTAGTAATCTGTAACGAAAAATGGATAATCTCCAAAGAGTTTCTTAGAAATCAGATTATGTGCTCTTCTGTCATAATGGGTTAACTTGATTAGAGTTCTCCCCCTTAACTACACATTCCCCCTGTTAGATCAATGATTCATAAACAGTGCGTGATCGCTGTTAGCCGTTGCTCTAATTATTTGGACTGAAGGTCTTTGAGTGGTAGTCGTGTTTGGAATTTGCTAATTCAGCTCTGTACTTTCCCGTTTGGTTAAATATTTTTCTAAAGAGTTAAGGGCTCTGCAAGAATCAGCCATTGATAGTTGAACATAGGCCAGCTGCGGTCCTACATTCCTCCTAAATGACCAAACTGCTCTTATCTCGGATTCTTTTTTTTGCCAGAATGAGGGCGTGTACTTGGGGCCTTGGTGGAGAATGGAAGGAAACGTTTAATGAACCCATGACGTAATCAGCAGGAGAGAAATTGCTGTAATTTCCTGATAAGAGACGTTTAAATCAACCATTTTTCTGATCCTGCGATGATAAACATTTACCAGAAGACGCTGAGAACGAGGGGAAACGCTCCTTAAGCTTGTTCAGCTATCTGATGGTTCTCTCTCTGTACACTTACTCTGTACCACTCTGCTCTGTCACCGATCTCTTCACTCATGCACTATGCTCTTTTTTTCACAGTCACTTTATCTGCGACTCAGTGAGTAAATCATCATATCTGCGATGGTTTCCTCTCATATTATCCTGGATTAAGTCAACTTTACAGATTTTAGGGGTGTATAATTGACTGTTTGCTAAGCCCTCCCTCCTTCTGTACTGAGTGTTGCTAACGTTAGGCCTGTTAAGCTCTTCCGTTCTCACACCAGACATGTGCAGTTATAATAACAGGGACAGATTTACAACTTGAGATACATTTTTTTTAAACAGCGTGCGCTTCAAATGTAGACTTCGTTTGTAGCCGGCGAACATCAGCTTTGCTGGCAGTGATGACGACTGTCACGACTGTAACTAATTCAAATGCTAATCAAGCTACCGTTAGTTTCATGAGTTGTTTGAGAATACCTGAATTATTTATGCTTCTGTCTTTAATATGCACTTGATGTTCCATACCAGCTACAAGATAAAAACTGAGCCGAAAGCTACGTGTCTAAAAGTCGGCATCGAGATTAGTTCATGTACCATTTAAAAGAGTTTAATAAACAGCATTGTTCTTGTATTGCGGTGTAGCCCTACAGAGTTGTAGTATTTTAATTATGATATGAAAACAATGTAACATCAGACTGCTGCGTTCAAATGTAATCCTTTTTGGCTAGTTATCTTTCATTTCCTACTTGTTCAAATTAAAAACTGTATTCCTACTTTAGGTTGTAAGCTAGTAGCTGCACATGCTAAAGTGCAGTTTGGGCTACACTGGAGCAGATAAACGCTTGTGTTTTTTGGCTCTGGCAATGCAAAAGAATCTCCCAAGTATTTTATCAGTCTTACGACAGCCCAGTGCATACCGCTATGATGTGAAAGCCAAGACCTGCCATGCCTTGTTACACAAGGGAATTGATCGTACATTTGCTGTTTGAGGGACAGGTTTAGCAAACAGTTGGTTTAAAGCAATCAAACGAGCGGAAGCGACTTCAGATCACTGATCCTCACCCTGCACCGCCACCTAACCACCTATACGACCACCATCTCCACCCTGTCTCTCTAGCCACCCACCTACCCACTGGCCACTCTCCTCACTCCACTCCTCCTCTTCTTCTTTCCACAGATGAGCTCACAGTGCCTGCTCTATATCCCAGCAGCCCAGACGTGTGGGCTTCATACCCGCTGTACCCGGCGGAGCTGTCGCCGGCCCTCCCACCCGCTTTCACCTACCCCTCCTCGCTCCACGCTCAGGTAACCTGCAATCCCATCCCCCCTTTCCCCACCACCACCACCACTGCCTGTCACCGCATCCTGAGTCCACAAACAGCGGCAGCCGTCAGCCCTGAAGTCACTCTCTGCTCCATCTCACAGAGCACACCTTCCAGTCTCTTTCACCTGCTGATTTACAGATCTACTGATTAGCTCCCGTCTCTGCCTGTTCTGATTAATTGTGTTTTATTGTCTCTACACTCTGTCAGTCAGATCAGGCGGCAGCCATCTTATTCTTTTTAACACACAAAATATTAACAATCACATTACAACTTTAAACTGCATTATCTGAAATATTGATGTTAATCTGTTTTGAATGCACTCCATAAAAGCAGGATGTGGATCAGGAATTTGATACATGGAATTTGTTTACTGGATAGTTAAATTAGTGACGTTATAAATATTTAATTTACAGAGTGTAGTCCATTTTTTTTTTGCAGATGTGTAATGCTGTTTTACTCTTCTCTAGAGAGGAAGGGCTACCTGATCCCATTAACTTCCAGAAAATCGAACTAAACTGAACCAATCTCACGGCTCACCATACCCTTAAATTTCATGCAGAGACACGAGAAAGGGTTTGGCTGACTGGCAATTAATGCTGATTGCAACCACTTTCTAGCTTTCTGACTCTGAGAAAAAGTAAATAAATAGTAAATAAAATTAGAGATAAATAGTCAACATTATAGTCAGACTATAGTCAGTCCTTGTGGAATGAGTCACTCGTCTTATGTTCATAAAGTGTAGAATCAAGACAAAGAAAAGGTTTGGAGTAGAGAAATCACAGCTCAAAACAACTCGTATCATGTCACTTTTGTTTAATCTAATTAGTGGCATCATCCACGCTGCTGAAAGCTTGAGTGGTTTGAAAGGTTTGCATCATCATTCGACCATCACCTGCTCTGTTCATTAAATCCCTGTTTTTCAACCAACCATGATCCAGTTTATTGAGGGCTTCTAATCTGCACAGCTCCGCTGTGAGTTCACATAGGAGTTCATTATTGATCTTTGAAATTCTTCTCATGGAGCCTGTTCAGTGCTTGCTGACCCTGATAAGATCTCAGTATTAGACATGCCGTTTCTGAATTTTTGTGGGTTGATTTTGTTTTGAAGCTTGCCACGATTCCTCAGCACTGCTGTATATTAGGCTCAGCTCGTCTTTTATCTCTGCTATATGGAGCAAATTTCAATGTATAATGCGAAGGTTATTTAAGTATGAAGGCCCCTAGCAAATGCCTAGCAAAACTGAAGCTCCAATGATGTCAGAATTTGAAATGAGCAGAGGTTGAATCTGCCTAGCTGGCAGTTTTCCATATGCGTCGGATGTGTGAGCACACACTGACACACACAAAAAGAGAATCTGGCATTGTGATGTCAGTAGGGGGTTGTAGGTTATGTTAGCATCTCACAACCTCTTCTGACCTAGAGAAGATGCTGATGTCAGACATAAAAATATGTATATAAAAACAACACACAAAGACAAATCAAATCTATTTTATGTTAACATGAGCTTGGCTTTCTGCTGCTGTCACCTTATATAGCTAGAGTACTGTGATGTTATTGGAGCTCAGAAAAACAATATGCTTCTTTGTTCTGTCACATCATGTGAATTTCATTAAATACAGGAAGATGATTGTGCGAGTTATGTGGAAGGTTACGAGACATGTGACAGTTAGTGATGGCTATCATTTTAAAGTTATCGAGTCTCAAAGCATCGTGGGCATCAAAATCAACTTTATGTGAGAACATATTTAAAAATCTTTGTGACTTATCGTAACAGTATATGAACTGTTTCTCTGTCTCAGCCACTCAGCCCTCCATCACTTGGTTCTGGTACCTTCAGTGAGAGAGATGCCAAATCGCATTAAATGCCAATTTCTACACATTGTTGCTTTAAAGGAAATATTTTGTGGAAGGTGGATTATTGACTGTCTTGTTGAGAGCTAGACGAAAACATTCATACTACAGTCCTGTTTTGTATATTGAATATGCAACTACAGCCAGCAGCTGTTAGCTTAGCTTAGCATAAAGACTGGAAAACAGGTGAAACTTCCTGGATTCCTGTCAGAACAGTGAGTTTGCCAGGCCTAGAAGTAGTCTGGCACATATCCACCACATAAACCTGCAAATTGTTTTTTTTTTTCTCACTTTGACTATTTTACCAATTAAACACATTTTGTTTTTGTTAATCAGAGATGTTTTAAAGATCTGATTGGTTTTGTTAGCTTGGACAGAGGCAGGCTAGCTGCTTTCCCCCATTTCCTGTCTAATTGCTAAGAGGATGGTCTAAATTAACATCTTATTTCTCCACTCAGGAGGAAAGCAAACAATTTAAATTAAATGTTGAATTAAAGGTTGTTGTCAGCATATAAATTGTGTATAATTTGTCTGTTGTATGTGCGCGAGTATGTTGACACACGTGTGATTATGTGTGTTTAGATTCGCTGGCTCCCACCTGCAGATGGAACTCCTCAGGGATGGAAGTCCAGGCAGTTCTGCTGAAGTATGTGTGAGTAACGACACACACACACACACACACACACACACACACACACACACACAATGACATGTACATTGTGCCCCGCCTTGAAAATACTTTAGTAAATGTTATGACACTCTGTTTAAACGATAGCAGAGCTATTCCTAAACATATGTCAGGAATATCACGGGGTGTTACTCCATGCACGTGGTTCGTGCGTCAGCGAGCCGCCCTTTTCTTGCCCTCCAACCTCACATGGAAAACCACACAGCTAACCGCCAAACTAACCATCTAATTAGTCACACTTCTGCCAGACATGAAACTCACTAACACAAAACAAATTAGCCTTGTAGGAGGAAATGTGGGAGTGCAAAACCCAGTGGGGTCAGTGAGACCACAGGCATCATCATAAGAGATGAAAGATGCGATTTCAGAGGAGCCACGTTATTTTTCTCCGCTCAGGTCACAGGGAACAGTGGGTCGACTTTTCACATTGATGCGATGCTTGATCTCAGGCATCAAAGGCAGCGAGTCAAACAGAATATGCAACGAGCTCCGACGCAGATGTTTTAATAAAACAGACTGGGTGGATCTCAGCAAAAGTGACTAAAATGCTAATCTCAGCTGTTTTTATAGGTAATGTTGTTAGAGCATGTGGTGAAAGTCACTGCACGCTCACCAAAGTGCTGTGCTTCAATACATTTTTGAGGTAATTATACTTGAGTATTTTGTTTTACTTTTGTTAGGTAGTTGTAGTAAGTAGTTCCTTTTGGTGTGGCTACTTCTTTACCTCTACATGCAGTTTACGGTACATTTTGTCTTTCACTTAAACCTGTATTAATAGATTTTTGGCCACTTGGGTGCAGCATAATTCCCAGCCCCCATGAGACCTTGCGTGAATTCTGGGCCCAACTTGTGTGTACAGTCACTGAGCTGGAACCACCTTTTTCCATGGTAGCAGGACGCTAATCTGCGTTCTTAGAGCAGTTTGTCTTCACACATTAAGTCCTGCGTTAGTGACTTTATCAAGTGAATAAATGAACAGTATTGATATATTGAGCCCCCTTTGCCAACTCTTCTAAAGCCTTAAAAGTGCCACTGGTGTGTTTTTATGATACTTCGTCACTTACGCTCGGCCTAAGTGTCACAGATAAACGTTTCCCCAGTAACCTTATGGATACACACTCATTTCATCCTTTGTCAATGTAAAAACATTCAATAGTGCAGCCTACCGCCTTTAATAGTGAGTTAATTATGATTAATTCTATGATTTCCGGCCCTTTTTACACTGTAATGTTTATTCATGAAGATTAAACATGTTGAGTAGTTTTTATGGAGGCGCTTATTGGTTCCACAGATCTGCCTACTGGAAGGACGCCTGATGTTTATTGTACTTGTATGTGAGCGGAATGTTTATTGCTGTGTGCTCGGCTCTAACTTTGCCATAATAAACACAGAATATTGTCCTATAATAATGTTGGTGTTGTTCTGCAGATATTAGAGGGTATTTGTCATTTTGTCAAACCCTGGCAGGATGAAATACGGTTTTTAATTTAAAAGATGTTTTTGGCATTTCTGCATTATGACAAAGTAGACTGTGGAGAATTATAAAGAAGACGGGACAGAGGGAGACGGAGGACGCGGTGCCTCCAACGATCGTAAATGTGGAACATGCACCGTGAACTGCTGACGTACCTGGGCACTGCTGGAAGGGCCCTTTTTATGAATCTTTATTAAAAAATGATTAGCATGGGGCTTTATTTAAAATAAATTACAGGTGAATTAATTGTAGTGCAGCTGCCGATGATACACAGTGGCTTTTATTAAATCAGTTTTAACCATGTGCGAGCTACGCAGCACATGTGCTTCGCTCTGTGGTTCAGACAAACTAAACGCTGTCATGCTCGCAGAAAAACAAAACCACAAAGCACAACAAATCCCCTGCTTGTCTGTGTGTGTGTGTGTGTGTGTGTGTGTGTGTGTGTGTGTGTGTGTGTGTGTGTGTGTGTGTGTGTGTGTGTGTGTGTGTGTGTGTGTGTGTGCGTGCGTGTGG
>OMLP01007307.1:2370-18329 GCA_900302685.1 Spondyliosoma cantharus | reverse complement strand
GGGAGACGGCCAGTAAGCCCGTAAAACTTTCGCTAGTCTGCAGTAACATAAAAGTAATGTCGAGGTAACAAAGTTAACTACTAACCACTGAGAAACATCCATGTTCATTTTTGGCTGCTGACTTTCTTCTGGAGCCTCTTGTTGTTCTGGGTCGGACTCCAACATGAACATGTAAGGTTGCACCGCAGTTTGTTGTCCGGCAGCCATTTTTCCCGCAAACTCAGCCGTTGCCATGGTCACACGATGCCGTCCTCACGTCTTCCGCCTGGCAGGAAGAAGTGGGCGGTGTTGGGCGGCGCACGCAGTAGCTCATTAGCATTTAAAGGGAAAGGCACTGAAACCGTCCACCTGGAACAGGGCTGTGAAACTGGTGTTTCCAGAACCCTGCTGTGCTCAATTCTTCAGCTTTTTCGACCAAAGCATGTTACTAGCATTCCATTTAGACATCAAGGAACAATGTCAAAAAGCAGAAATGAGCATAATATGTCCCCTTTAATCTTTAACAGAGAAGATCTTTGTATTCTAGTGTCTTATAGCAGGTGGTTTGATATTTTTATCTGACTTTACTAGCATGTGAAAATTGTGATTGTGGGGCCATTTTGTAATTTAATCCAGAGGAAATTTTTGGCCTGTGATCACACTTTTGAATATACTGAAAAGCTAATAGTACAGAAATTGATTCAATTACTTTTTCAAAACAGATTTGTGGCACAGGCCCCTGATATGTACTCTTTATATATAATGTAGTGGTGGCACTGCAGTAACAGTTAAAAGCTTGAAGCTATAGCCGTACGTGCCTTGATACATCCTTAGTTGTTTTCCTTTGTACGTCTCCTTCAACCCTGTCCTTGCTCCTGCTTTACCTCTTCATTTTCCTTCTGTTCGCCCCACTCTGTAAGTCTAACTTGCCACCATACTTTCCTGTTTCCTGTAATGTTTCCCTTCCTCCTGCCTCGTGTGTAGTCTTTTTTTTTAACTGAAGAGTCTCACAGCCTGAGGAAAGAAGCTGCTCTGTAGTCTGGTGGTACAGCAGCAGATACTTCTGTATCTTGTGCCAGGCGGCAGCAGGGTAAACCGACTGTGGCTGGGGTGTTTTTATATTAGGGATGATTGTTTCGTTACGCTTGCTTATGTACATAGTCTGATACAGTAGGTAGTGATATGCACCTAGTTGGTGTGCAATCTGCCAATTTACACGAAGAAGAAGCGAACACATAGTATAGCAGTCATAGCTTCCACTTCCGTGTTTTGGTATAGTTGCTGTCACACTGATGCAAAAAGTACCCGACACAATCTGCATTCAAGACCAGCTTTTCATCTGGAACTGTGCCCAAGTGTTCACACTAATCAAACAAACTGGACCTCGTGATCAAGTGTATCAAGTGTACACCTATCGCTGGTGCTCTGTAGGTGGCGAGAGCCTTCCTGTCCTGGGCAGTGCACAAACCATTCCAGTTTGTGATTTTTCCTGTCGGGATGCTTTCTATCGCTCCTCTGCAAAAGTTGACAAGAACTGGCAAAAAGAAAAGAAAAAGGTGGACCAGCGCACTTTGGGGTACAAAAGCCCCGGGGGCTGGGGCAGTAGACTATATGAGTACATTACAGCGGCTAAAGTACAAGGACATGATCCCTCAACAGCTTCCCCCCCGGGAACACCACCAGTTTCATTCAATGGGGCCAAACACTGCTGCTGGGCATTGAACTCAAGTCTTTGTAGTGCTTTTTTCCCCTGTACCACCCGGGTGCCTCCATCACTGTGCTACCTCTACTGACTTCAGTAATTCTGAATCGGAGCACAGCCGTACATTCCCCTTGTATTGTACCTCGGAGAAACTACTTATTTTTCGGTCTGCACTCAGTTTCTTGCCGCTCCGAAGTATGTAATGGACACAAAAAAAGCTTCTCTTCTTCTTTTCTTCTCTTTACTGCACATTTACTCAGACATGTCAAAGCCCTCAGGCCTTGTGATCATATCATTACAGATGGTCATTAGGTCATGTTGCTGTTTGTCAGGTTCTACTGCTGCCGTGAGGGAGAATTAAATCTTCCACATGCTGGACTCACATGATGCATATTGACAGCAGACACAGATGAATAAAAAAGATATTGAAATTCCCACAAGAGCTCATACTCATGCACATCCCAACAATTTCTTGGAGGAAGGGTTTTAGTCACTGAGACACTGAAAGGCATGAATAAACACAGCTAGGGATGACTGGGTCTGAGGCCAGAGAGACAGACTGGCTAAATACAGCCAACAATTTGACATCTCTCTCCCCTGGGACGGGTTGGTACATAGGGTTGAACGTCTGGTGGCACCTTTTGGTGTGAAAGATACTGCACTCCTCTGTATGTGTTTTGCATTTTCTTCATCTTAACCTTTGCTGGTTTGAGAGATTAAATTTCTCAACATTGTTGTCCTGCTGTGTGTGGGAATGATCTGAATCTGTAAGTTGACGTTGAAAGGCAACAAGAGGGTGCGGATTGGCCAGGCTGACAAAGAGGACGGCGCATTGTTATCTTTTTTCAGCGTATATTTGCCGACTTATCTCTAAAAATGTATCATTTCACCCTTGAAACAGCGTCCCACGAAAACATAAGTGGGAGGCACTCAGGCATGAAGGAGGGGCACATGCACAGAATGCATCTGTATAGGGAACGCACACACACACACACACACACGCTTACTCAAGTTTCACTATTTACACAGTTCTCGTATCGGCACAGTGCAGAGTAAAGGTCCCTTTTATGCTCGTTGTGTAGTTTTAAGGCCATGGGTCATTGTCTCTAGGAATGTCATTTGCCAGAACATTTTATGACACTGTCGGTCGACCCCCATAAGCCCCAGGGGAAGAGACAGAGAGGAAGAACTCATCCTTGTATTAAAGCTATAAATAAAATCATTGGACTTGTGATATTGTTTCAAACCTCTAGGCTGCTTGCTCATCCTGCTGCTGTGAAGGACAATTTTCTGGCTGTGACAGGTGTTAGAGTATTGTTGCATGCCCTCTAGCAGTCTAGAAGAGGCTCTCCGGACATGGGCTACAGACCAACAGCATGCTGTGACTGAGACATCGCCCCCCGAACAGGTTGGTCATCTCATCTGATAGAGGCAAGTCTGTCGTACTAGCCTTCCCAGTCGAGCAGCCCTGCAGCGCTGAGCCACAAGCACGTAACATGGTGATAAAATACAGTAACTGGGCAGAGTTCCTCCAGATACTTAACCAGGCAGCTTCAGGTCAGCTGCCAGCTGCTCTCGAGCTCCCAAGCATTTAGCAGAATGTTAGGTTACTGGAGCATGCTGGATAAAACTACATTGTTTATGATCCAGGTTTATGTTTCCTGGCAAAGCGTTAGGTCAGAACTCTTATGTCTGTCAACGTCGAGTTACAGCCAGCAGGTGGTCAGCTTAGCTTAGCACCGGAAACAGTGACACAGCAACATGCCGTTTTTTGTACGGATTAAACAAGCACATATAACATCTTAACCAGCAGTATTGTTGTTAGTTGGCACATTTTGTTGGCTTTTTAGCCAGAGTCGTGCCAGCTGTTACCCGTCATTTGGCGGTAGCTTCATATTCATATCCATATTTCGACGTATTTCTAAAACAAGCTACCACATCATATGACCATAATTATTAGGGATGGTAAATAGTAAGTGCACCATTATCTATCTGTTCAACCCATGAACGTATGAATACAGTGTCAGAGGTGGAGTCCTGATCGTGGCACATGATGTCAAAAAAGTTCCCGGTTATAAGAATTACCCAGATCTTCAGCATTTTGCGACCCATAGAGTGTGTGCATTAAAAACTTCTGCTAGCCGAGCCGGCTAACTTCTGGTTTAGCCCACAGGTAACTTAAATAGGGATAAGATTATATATTTTTGCGGCTCTTCTAGAATTTCAAAATGTTATTGGACCCAACAGACCAGGGGATTGTGACATTTTACAACCATCTTTTCACAATATGAGCTTATAGGAAAAGTCTTTTTGGGCCCCAGTGCATCGCATGACGTTGTAATTACATGGTTGACCACTATGCAAATTGGCTTCAAAGCTTGGTGCTCATGCTACAGGCTTGATTCAACCAGGTAAATTAACTGTATCCGTCGCTGTACTCGTAAATGGCGCGACTAACTGGGTTGATCATAAGCTGTTATATTTATTATTCATCGTAAAAAGTATTTACAGAACAGCCTTGGAATTTCACTTCAGATCAATGTTTTTGATCACAAGAGTGAGATAATTAGTTACAGAACAGGTTTTTCATGAACTTTAATGAATAAACGTCAGTCGGCTACCGGATGAGGATTATCCTTGATCACTAGTACAGATATCAACACATTTTACTCAGATGTGTCCTCGAAAAAAAAGTACTCTCTCAACCCTGAATATTATATTGTAACATAGCTCTTGGCAGTTAGTTATGGATATGAGTGTGCTGGATGGTTGAGGGTACATGTTGAGTAAAAATGATCACTCTCACACCTACAGCAGAGGACCAGGCTTCGACACCAGTCAGACAAGATTACAGGCCGGTCCGTCTCTCACACACACTTCTCGTCAGACCACTCACCCTTTTTCCAAAACCGTTCTTCTCAAAAGACTGTTTTTTTCGGCTGTGCTTCAGAGAGTGGTTGAGTCAAAATCACTGTACCTATATTCTCTATCAGCTCCATTTGCTGTTGAGAAATGCTCACCTAATTGCTGTCAAAAACAGGGAAAAAATCCTCCTTCTCAAAGGTTTTTTTGAGTCCATATTTGTACAGCACTGAGGAATAGAGTGAGCATATGCTTTAAGAATCAAGGCTTTTTAAAAATGTATGTAGTCCATACTTTGAGCCACTTATCCTTTTAAAATGACTCGGAACACCTGGGTACTCAACACCAGCTTAGACCAGACTGCTTGAGGATGAGGAAACTCAAGATTCAACAGATGGATAGACTCTCTTCCCACGGCATCCGAAGCAGATGGAGCAGCAACAGCGTCTCAAGGACTCAGGTGGAAAACCGAAGGGGCTGTGATGTGATTTTGTTTTCCCCGGAAAATATCCTTAACTTATTATTTAAAAACCTGTTTCTCAATTCGATCAAAATTTCTGACCTGACGATGCTTAGATGTTTAGAGAGACAACTCAATCGCAATTTTTCAAAATGATTCTCTAGTCAGAAGAATAATAGCTTGAGCCTGTAGGGTACACAAGAACAGCCAGCTGTAGGTGGTGAAACTCAAAGATCAATGGATTTTAACATTTATACTGTTCCTGTTAATTACACCCCGGTGGAGATTTTGTTGGCACAGTCATAACAAGAGTTGTTTATGTCTTTGGTGAAGGGTCATTACAGAAACTCAGGTCGGAGATCTATCCCCTTTTAATTATCTCTCCATTTGTAAAGTCCAGGTCACATCAGCACTGCATCAAGCTGTCAGCTGCACCGTTGAACTCTATGAGGATGGAGCAAGGTTAATTATATTGTTATTGCATGGCTGTAATATACTGAACTGATTCAGAACTGATTACATCTTGTGTACAGGTAAAATCAATCAAACGTGCTGAATTATTAGAGCTTCAGGATAAACTTAAACTTCCAAAAACATGGGCTGAAGATTGGAGAATAAAGGGACATAAACTTGAATACCTCTAAGATCGATGATGTTTTTTGGAAAATTATAATAACTGGCACTATTCGATATTGACGTAATCTATCTTTGTTTATATTGTCACTTTTTGGGTCACTACACATATAAAAAACACAATATCTTTGTATTGCCAGTGTACAAAGGCTTTGCTGGTGGTTTTAGCCTGTGTGCAGCAAATCTTTGTGCTTTTAGTCCTACTTCGTTTTTCACTGATGAAGTCGGACTAAATGGCACAAGAGTTTTTTAATTTTATTCATTATTTATTTATTTTCTGCGACAGATGTAACATGTCCTAACACCTAGGTGACAGAGGCAATGACTTCCATAAGGACATATATCACCGTTGGAGAGTACCAGCGAGAAACGGTATCGAAACTACATTGAAAAATCTGGTTTTAATATTAAGTAGGCAGGTTTTGCTGCTCACTGATCTAGATTCATAACCATCTCAAGACCCAGGGATTCGAACCAGTGACCTTTCCGATCACTAGATGACCCGCTCTACCCACTAAGCCACAGCCTTCACCCTCTTTCCCCCCTCCAATATCAAGGAGGGAAGATAACTGTCTTCCTCTGTCTCCTTTAAAAATGAAAAACACAGATTGTGAAGGATTTTTCTTTTCCAAATGATAAAAGCTGTGGTCTACACATTGCGGCAGCCCATTGCTTCTTAGGACTCCTTAATGGGATTTGAATTGGATGTCTCGACAACTTAAACCCAAACCCACACTATTCTTGAATAGAAGAATAAATTAAACCTTTGTCGCAATAATAACCAATTAAAGCGAGATCAAAATAATAAATTATCATGGTAGTTGGGCTGAAATGAAAGCATTACTATTAATTTCCCTTCAAATTTTCAAATACAAAAGCGCGTTCACCGGTCGTGCTGAGAGATGATGCATGAGTAAAGCTAAAAGCTCCCCTGTCATTGCACCGTGTGGTGCTAAGTGCCTCTTTTCAGTTCATTAAAACCATTTGAGCTTTAATTATTAGGACAGCAAAGTTTAATCAGACAAAAAAACATTGTATTATTTGATTGAGTTACTTTTCTTTTACGATCATGTATATGTGATGTATCGGGGTGATAAATACAGTAGTTGTTAATCAATGACCACCACTGTGAAACACACACTCATCCAAATATAGGGCCTTTTTTTCCCATTTTGCCATTTCAGACCAGGAAAAGCACAGACTGTCTGATAAGATTAATTAATAGTATTGCATATGTTGGCCTGGAGTGCCAACAATACTATATTAGTAGTTTATGTCTGAAGCAACCGACAGAGGTGGTGAAAGGAGGCCATAGCAGATTCAGTTCAATTCTTTTCTTCTATCATGTTGTGTATAATTGGAGTTAAAAGTGCATTTTCCCTCCAGTCCAATAACACAAGTGATCATAATGTTAATGGATGGTTTTAATTAAGTTGGTAAGTCCTCAAATTTCTTGCATTCCAAAATCACATTTTCACCCTCCACTCGCCTTGTTACAAAAAGCATTGTTCTGAAACCAACACCAATGTAATTAACATGATTACAGCATGTTCCATCATGCTACAACCTCCTAACAAGATCTTTTAGTTGGATCATTAGCTGCATCCATCACTTGCCTCCTATATCAAACTGTGACGTTATTGTTTGTGGCAGATGCAGGCCATCAGCTCACCCAGAGGCCTGTGGATGCAGTTTGTGCAGTGATACAAATATTAATTCATCCCGACTCAATTAAATGTATATTTTAAACTCACTCCCTTGCTTTTGAGCTGAATCTTTTTTGCTACACCTTGAAACCTTGTTGTGCCTTTGGAGCACTCCAAAAGGTTAAATACTACACTTTGCTTTTCTAGGGCACAATGGACACCTTTCGCTTGCCACTCTTTTGTCATGTCTAGTCTGAAATTACAAACAAGGTTTCCTGTTGTTCAACCTCCTCCCCCGGGGATAACAGTGTAACTGTGTAGCAATTGACTATGCCAGGACTCTACAATGTCCCTCCACTGTGGCCTGTGTGGAGGCACTGCTTTTTCTGCAGCAGAGATTGAGTTCAAGCCCCCAGACTCAAAGCAATGATTCAGAACATTTCTTTATATTTTTTCTCTGAAATGAGGAGTCTGCGTGATTGACAGGGTGTTAATAGTAAATGGATCAGAGCAGCGATGTTGTCTGTTCAGAGTAAAAAGGGAACCATCCGCCGTACCATATACATCCAGACAGCCACAACACACCTACTCTCTGGCCTTCAACATATGCTCATAATTCCTGCAGGTAAAGAGAGGCACCATAATAATGGTTGTATGCAGAGTTGAGAAGCTATATGGATACATTTTCAATGCATTGCATTGACTGTCAGAAGCAATCCTATCCTGTCTATCACTTTCAATCTTAATATTCAACGGTGTGAGCAAAGAATGCTGAGCCCTTTTGTTTAGTGTGCACTACTCTGATAGCCATTCATTTACATGGGACATTATTTCATTAACATAATTATAAGTAGCATCAGCCAACAGGAAGCAGCTGTCACCGATGATTGACTTGTGAGAATGTGGGCCTTTAAGAGTCTTCAATATGGTATATAGTGCTCGTATTAACCTGAATCATGCTGTGGAAATAAAATATACGAGAATATGTGGGTGTGTCTTCTTCATATTAGATTAATCAATTCAATATGTTCTGATGTAAAGGGATAACAACAACAAGTTCATAAGTTATCATTAAGTTGTTTGTTTTTTTTTAAAAAAACCTGAGGATAACTTACCAGAAAATAGAAAATTCAGTCATCATCAGCGTGTCCTGTAATGCATTAATTGTTGTTATTTCCTTAGTGATAACAAATTATAAAATAATCAGTGTTCAAGAAGGGATACCTACATTTAATTATAAAACGGCCAAAATAAGAGAACAACATTTCAGTTTTATGTCTAAGTCTGCATTTAAGGCAGAGTAAGTAAGAGAACTCACAGGAGACCTCTGCTGTGTACATTATATCTGAATGCAACAGTCTGCAGTGCACGTCACGTGGAAACAGTTCACAACAAATTAGCACACGGCAGACCTGATGTGCGACTGACAACTATCCCAAAGTGAACGAGATAAATTAACCTTGAAATATTTCAGAATCTATGTGTGAGAGCAGTTTAAGATTACATTCTAAAAAAAAAACAAAAAAACCATCAACATCATGAAAGAATTGTGCCCGCCAGAACTTCGCCCTGAGGAGAAACTGGTGCTGTCACACCTCACAGCAAGATTTATCGGCATCTCTGCGAGAGGGTGTATGATTCCCTCACACCTCTCTCCTGACTCAGGGGTCACTGACAGTGACTTATGCGAGAGGAGACAGAAGCGTCAGAGGGAAAATCTGTGTGTCAGCTCACATCAGGTCCTTTCTGCTCCCCTGGAACCCGATCACATCTGAAACAGTTAGAAATCCCTGACCGTGATGCTATGATACCTCCAGAACCTGAACCACTACTTCAATACATCTTTTTATGGTGTGGTGTGGATATACTGTACATACGGAAAATACATTTTATTGACGTTTTCTCCGTTTTGAAAATAGATGTGGACAATCAAATTCTGTCCGTGAAACGTCTAAACTGTATGATTAAGTGCTGTGCAAGTTCAAGAAAACTCAAAATGTATTTTTTTTATGTTTTTCTCGATCAACAGCTCTGACCTCAGAAACGATCTCTACTGTGTATAATTATCATCAGTTGACTGTTCGCTAGGCACTCCTCCTACTGCTACACCTGTCATGTTTTCCATTGTGGCATGGCACATAATTTAGTTTTCAGTCATAATAGTAGCAATAGTACCACTCAAAACTCAAATTCACTGAAATGAACACTGCAATGAGAAGCTTTAGCTGCTGGACTAAGCTAAGATTAGCTCCATGAGTTGGTTTTAAAATCTTTTTCCCTCCAGCTGACTTGTTCCTGTAAGCCATAAGACTAAAAACTAGGCTAAAACTACATGTACCAGGTAAAAAGTCAAAATCCTCAACATCTTTAATACATGAATCAAAGAATAAGAATCAACATGTTTCCTAAATTAGGGGCAGCTGTAGCTGTACCTCAGCAGGTAGAGCAGGTCGGCTAGTGATCGGAAGGTCGCTGGTTCAAATCCCGGCTCCAGGCTGGGCTGAGCTGCATGTCAAAGTGTCTTTGAGCAACATACTGAACCCCAAATTGCTCCTGATATGCAGTTGGCACCATGCATGGCGGCCTCTGCTATCAGTGAGGGCCCTGCAATGAGCTGGCGATTTGTCCAGGGAGTACCCTGCCCTCGCCCAGAGACAGCTGGGATTGGCTCCAGCAACAAACCCCGCAACCCCATAAAAAGGGATAAAGTGGTTACGGACAATCACGTGACATGTTTCCTAAATTGCGGTTTCCTTGGGATTACACGGAAAAATGTAACAAGCGACTACAAAATCTATGAAGTAAAATCGAAAATCTATGCTGCATTGTTAAGACTTTTAACATTTCAAGAGAATGATGACTAACCCAGGTGTTTGCAATACATTACTTTGGGTAATGGGTTTGCCGAGAGTTGCTTGAGTATAAATGTCTGCAAATCCAATAGAGCAAGAACTGCTAACACACCTAACAGCATTATTTTGGAATAGCAGCATCCAGGCTACCAGCTCTGACCCAGCGGGAAAAGTACGCAGTCCTCGTGCTATTGTAAACCACCCGTAAACAGCTTTTTCTAACAACCTGTTAACTGACAATATAGCGTGGTTAGTGAGTGAAAATGCTCCTTGACCTCTGAAGTAATGCTCAATCCACATGAATTAAAGTTAACCTAAGATTGTTAACTGAACATGATAATGTTTGTAGCTCATGTTTTTGGTTTTAAAAACAGTAAAAATTAAGTGTTTGATGGAGTGTGATGTCTTTGTGTTCTTGACAGACAGACCCACCATGTTGCTCTGCTTGTAGCGTGATTGGATTGTTTTAAAATAGGGTTTAGCCGTCACATATAGCCTTTTCCAAGCATGAATTCTGAAGAAATATGAGAACTTGTCTCTACACAGTACAAACATTTTTCAAGACTTTGAAGCTACGTCTCTCTCTCAGTAAAGGCATATCCATTTCTTTGTCTGCGGCTGTTTTTTACACCACCTGTGTGAATTATTATTGCTGCACGCAGACATCTACTTTACCAATTTGTCCGCACGTTTACACATTAAACGTGGTTGCCTTAACCTTGTAGCACTGACCAATGACTGCAGTAGTGCTCTGCAGTGCATCCACATCTATACCTGTGTGGGAATCCCATTATTGCAAAGCTTTTGTCGTTGGCACTGCGCAGCATGATAACCTGTTGGTGCTGACAGAAGGAAATGGTGGGGAACAATGTTCACAGAAAACATGACTCACATCAGGAGGGGGTAGATTAACTGACAGCTGAGGCTGGCGTGCCGTGTACTGCTTTTGTGAAAAATGCAAAAAAATTACCTTAACATGAGTTTGTCACATTTTACATATTTATATTTGCCGTCCTAACAACCCTGTTAACAACAACAGCAGCAATAATAGGCGGACGATAATGTCATCTTTCAAATTCTCTGTCTGTCTTGTTCTAGTACAATGTGAAGCACATACACAACATTTCCAGCCGAGTACTGTGGTCTCCCTATAAATGCATCCAGCGCAGGAGAACTACCCAGACACCAGGCCGGAGATAAATCCTACTCATTTCCTGTGTTGACAGTCTGAGGCTGCTTCCTTGACTTGGTAAAATTAACGGTCCAGAACGTTATTTTCCTATCCAATATGCTGCCATCAATCATCCTGTGTGCCTTCATCACTTTCAAAAATTATGTGTCACTGTTTTCTACAAAGGCAAAGCAACAAATTTAGGCACAAGGCAAAGGAGTGATGATAAATGCAGAAGTTTGAGGGTGAAATGTGAAAAGGGAGAAGTAAAACTTCTGGATGAGCTTGAATTCCTGCCTGTATAGGAGTAAGGATTTACTGCACAGCAATTAGCTCTGCTAAATTAAAGGTGCAATATGTAAGAATTGGCATCTATCAAATTCATACTCCAAAAACAAATAGGGGACAGCATATTACCAGGGTAACCGCTAACTGCTGCTGACTGTAGCTGCCCTTAGTTGATTGATAGCCCAGTTAGCCATGTAGATAGCGGCTCAGACTGGGGGTCTAGGATTTACACCGCTAGCACAGGGGCTTTGGATCGGGATGAGATGGGGATGGCTGGTAGCATGCTAACTTCATCTCTCTAAAACATAATATGTAGGAATCCTAATGCCAAAACTGCTCTTCATTCACATTCTGTTAATTAATTTACTTAATTTTGGAGATTTCCCACTTTTCTCACATATCGCCCCTTTAAGACGCTTTACGTAAGAATTGTAGTTAAACGTTCAAGAGAAAATGAAGGCCAACATTATGCCAAACACATCTATGTTCATGTTGCAGAGAACTCTATTGAAGTTAGCATGCTACCCAGCTAGCCTCAAGCCATTTTGTACCTCAAGAAGTGATAGAAAACACCATTAACACTCCCCTGGTGAGGAGCTCCAGACAGCTGTCACACTGGCTAGCTGCACAGTTAACTGCACTTACTAGCTAACTGCAGCCACAATTAGCAGCATTTCATAGCTATGTTTGGAGTTGTTTAGAGTATGAGTTAGCCAGGTGGCCAGTTCTTACATATTGTACCTTTAATGAAAGTGTTGGTGATGTTTGAGCAAACTAGTCTGCATGCACTAACCTACAGTGAGAGCGAACACATATATCTTTATTGATCCACTGACATAAGTCATTGAAAGAAGCGTGGAATCACTGCAGCTAAAAAATATTCTGTAACCACTGAGAAAAAAAACCCAAATGTTGACCTCACGAAACTGATTAAGTACTTGTGGAGAGAGTGCTATTCATACATCATCTGTTATATAAAGTGCCATAGGCGAAGTATTAATAGTTTTGAAAAACAGAATCTTGGCAAAAGACTCCAAACGCTGTTCATCTCTCAAAAGACAAGCATAAAACTCAAATGGAATTTATTTTTTTGGTTTAAGGCAAACATGGCAGACATCAGCATGCACATTTTATAAGCTTGATTCAACATAATTTATTTTTAATGCGATATGAGAGTTAAAACAGTTCCGTATGTGAAATATTAGCCTGAGCTGCATTTTTTAAGAGACTGAATCTGCATTTGAGGCACTAAAAGTGTTTTGATTTGTGTTTTATCGCAGAATAACAACTAGCCTTGTGTACCTTGATAGACAGAGGAGAAGGTATATCATAACTGGTGACTGTGACTACTCCTGCGTGAAGTATAGAGTCTCATTGCAGAGCGGGAAATTGCAAGTGCCAGGGAACAGAAGTGAATGACACCAAGGAGGATGGTATGGTAAGGGAGCATGTAAAGCGCATCCTCATTTCACTTCGAGGCTGATGCTCCTTCACTCCCTGATCACAGAACAGCAAGGGCTGATGGGAGAGCGGCAGGGTGGGGGAATGTGATTTGAGGGCATCAAGAAGCGGAACTGACAGAGACGGATTCACTGTGGCCCAAGCATGGAATTGCTTTTCCTTTCCCCTGGAACTGAGCTGGAAGTGCCTGCGGCTGCAAACAATCTCTGAGCAGCAGCTTTCACAAAGCCCAAGAGCCAGAACCATGAGAGCTCAGAGGCAGGTGAGAAAAACGCTGAACTATTTAGAACAAGCGAAAATCAGGTGGCGAAGAATAACTAAAAGTCAGCCCAGGTCCTCAAAACTGTTGCATCAACAGAAAAATGCTAATCTGACCATCCCATATGTCTGTTCTTATAAATTAGCTGCATGTAGCATGAATGTGTTACTGTCTCTTGAGTCTGTGTGCACACACACCGCCATGTTTACGGGTGTGTGAGCGCCAGTGACGGTCTGTGCGTGTTGTCGAGTTGCACAGCTAACTAATTACGCAGGCGTTACAGGGCTCCGTGACGAACACTTATGAACATAAGGGAGTGTTTCGCTCTCTCTGCTTGACTCGCGGATGGAGGTGCACTATTTAATTCACACCTTAACCTGAGAGAAGGTCCTCGTGGAGTTGAGAAATAAACGGAAAATAAAAGTTGCGTCAGGTTTATTTGGAGCGGTGGATGTTTCATATCAGAGCTACAGTGGCTGCCATCAACACCATTAAAAGGGTCGTAAATTAACACTCCATCAACGCACTCCACGCCACAACGAGCCACGAGAGAGGGGATGCGACGACGAAGAACATCATTAGAAGTATTTATGCATTAGCAGAGAAAATACAGATTAATCTCACTTGAATTCAATGTGACAAATAGCTTAGCTCCTAATGGCCCAAACTCTTGGGGTTAACATTCGTTCCAAGGAGATCAGAACAGAGCCCCTGTTGTTTCACCTCTAATGGTGCATGTCTGTGAGGAGATGAGGCATTGTCAGGCTGAGATCCTTGTCCTCGTACAACCCGCTGTTCTCATTCTACTCAGGGTTTTTTTCCACACGCTGAAAGCATGCAATCTCTCACGTCCGGCCGCAGATGTTGTCAACATGTCTGACGAGGTAAAAGCAGGTTGAGGTAACCAGTCGGCGTATTGAGCCCGGACAGTCTAAAACCACTGAAACTGTCAGAGGCTTTCCGCCCTGCCAGGCAGCAGAAGCTCCACAGTGGGGCTGCGGACGGGCATTCATGTGTGAGAGACACACAGAGAGCATCATCCTGTGTCCCTGTTGTCGAGTCAGTGTGTTTGTGTAGAGTGAGCCCTCCTCATTTGTCTTTGTGCATTTAATCTGCCTCTGAAGCGGCCCCATTGGTGAGGGGCTATTACAGCCAGCTGACGAGAGCAGAACTGAAATGGAGATAAACAACAGAGATGAACGAGTACATGCAATTGCATACATGCTGCCGGGACAGTGGACGTCCTCCATCCACTGACCTGGCGACATTTTTCTTTCATGAAAATCTACTGAGAAAGGACAAGAGAAGAAGAAAAGGCTGCCATCAGGAGAAGATGATAAGAGGATCACGTAACGAGCCATTCTCCCATCCATAATGCAAGCATGCGTTCAGCCATTCGCGGTAATTATAATCCATTGTTGCCACTTTAGAGGCACATGTCAGGCTCAATGCAATATGCAACATGGTTCAATTTCCCTATTCTTCTGCTCATTCCAGCAGATTAGCATCAAACACGCCGTTAGGGATGCCACAGTGCATCAATGGACCCTTTAAATAACAATGCTCAAGCACAGACTCAAAGTCCAGCTACTGTTCACACCTTGGAGAGTGTGACTTCCCTTGTCTCTTTCTGTGAGCGCACTCTGATATTTCCCCCTCTTTCTCCATCGCTTCTCTCTCTTCAGACACTCGATGATCACGGTTAAAAGTGAAGCAGCAGTTCTTCAAAAAAAAATACTCACAACACAAAGCAAATTTCTATCACACTACACTAATCTGTGCCGTATCTCTACATCGCTGTTGAAGTCTAACGTGACGCATTGACAGGTGCCAAGCACGCTGGCTCTAACAGTATGTAGTGTGAAGGTGGCCTCCTTTGAGGATGCTGTGAGTGACACAACAACATCAAAAGCATGTCTCCGCAAAGCACGCTGTGACCCCGTCACCCCAGTCACGCGACACAGCAGACAGCTGACGAGAGGCCAGGGTGAGACGTCCACCCGGCAAACTCTCCAGCGGCTGTCAGAGACTCCCACCTCCAACCGTCTTCTCGTCTGACACAGAGCAGGTGAGCGGCAGTGACAGAAAAGAAAAAAGGACAGAGGGGCTAAAAAGTGAGGGAAGCTGGCATGATAAAGAGGAAGAGGGATGTTTACAAAAGAGGGAAACAGATGCAGATGGTGAGGAGACGGAAAAAAGAAAATACGTAAGCGAAACGGCAAGAGCAGGAGTGAAATTGATAAAAGGCTGTGAAAGGGAAAAAGGTAGCGAGACAGTCAAATATAGGGAAAACAAGGCCATGAATTATTCTGTTGTTATCCTGTCTGACAGCAGTCTCCAAAGACTTTTCTCTTTTTTTTTTGCAAGAAGGTATTCTTCCAGTACAGACGAGCAGCCCCGACCTGTGGAATGAAATATTAAAGAGTTCATATCTGCATGCGTGTAGATCCGAGGGCCCGGCCTACATGACACGACAGCATAATCCCTGGTGCTCCGCGGCCCAGGCACATTCTTAAATGGAAAAGCCATGGAGAGAGATGAAGAGAAACTGCTATTTCCTCCGTTCTAATTAGGTTTGAAGGTTGTGGAAAGCTCAGAACATGACACTGACAGTTGCTCTCTCCAGGCAAGAGACGAGACTCTTAA
>OMLP01007305.1:3290-21539 GCA_900302685.1 Spondyliosoma cantharus | reverse complement strand
CAAAAGTAAGTGTGACAGCTGAGGAGATGGACACACACACACACACACACACACACACACACACACACACACACACACACTCTCAGACTACAGGTGTGTCAGGCCACAGACTTGGAGTTATAATAGGAGGGCCAGGCTCCCCCCCCCAGGCCATCCTGCCAGCTGGCCGGACTGAGTGTGAGTGATGCCCGAGCGAGGCAGCCCCATTAGGGAAGTGCTGGTGGTGAGTGCAGGATAGCTCAGGTAATTAAAGCCAAACCAAAGCAGGCAGGCGAGGCGGGGGCTCCCAGATTTATGTGGCTGAGTAATGCACATACTGAAGTCAGCTCGCCATCCAAAAGGCCTCCCTCACTTACAAACAGTCTCAAGAGGCATTAGCTTCCTCACCACTCTGATGCAGCCTATTACTCTCGCTCTCTCCATTCTTGTTCTTCGTTTAACGGTTTTGTTTTGGACTCCTGCTCGACTCTGCAACTCTATCAGGGACAACATCCACATCTCTGACCATCCACACCAGATTTTTACATTTTTTTTATCTGCTTTTCTTCTGTCCAGTGATTGGCGATGAAGAATTTGAGACGTTGTTTGAATAATGGAGACGAGCACTGTGTACAACCTTGAGAATATCTAGGACCAATTACATATTGACGACAATGTACTTGTGGACGGGCCGATGCAGCTGGGAACCTCTGCTTTGCAATTTTGGGACAAACATTGGATATAGCTGAAAACAATGTGCATTATGAAGTGTTACAGTCGAAACTAAAACCTCAGCCCAGTCGCCAGAATTAAACGTTGGCATTTTACGTTTCTGCAACCCACAGATACTTATAATCAATGTGACTGCTTGACAATTAATCAATTAGTTGGCAACTCTTTCCAAATCTGCCAATTATTTTTTCTTATTAGTTGTTCAAAGTTCTTTGCTTCCAGGTCCTTGAATGTAAATATTATCTGGTTTCTTTACGTCTATTGTTGGGTTTATCGACAAACACGGCATTTGAGAACAATATCCTGCGCTTCGGGAAACACTGATCGACCTTTCACTGATTATAGACCAAACATCTGATTGATTAATTGAGAAAAATTATCGTCAAAGACAATAATCATTACTCGCAGCAGTAACATGTTTACATTCCACGATTATGGGCTGACTTTCACGTCAGTAGGTGGAGGGAAGGGGATGGTGGTGTCATGATGGCATCCAAGCCAAAGATCACTGTTCAAGACTGCGTAAAGGTCAAAACCCTGGATATTTTTAACTTGACATGATGTCTTTTCTATTTTCCAAACCTTCACCACATGCTTTTTGTGCCCAAACCTAACCAGCCTGTAAACACAGTGTTACAACATATTTTATAACATAAAATTAAAAATGTAGAAGAAGAAACAGTTTCAACATCTCTGTGCCTTGCAGATTTATTCTGGCAATTGGGTTTAAAATCTTTATGGTAGTTCTGTGATTATTATTCATCTATAACTGCAGATTTGGTGTCGGTGCTCAAAATGAAAGTTTACTTGTTGTTTAACTGTATGAAATGTGCATCACAGAATAGAGATTGATTGATTGGCTTTAGCATTCGTCTCAGACAGTCTGTTTGTTTATATCGTATATATATTAGAGTCTCTGTTTGTTTATCGTCTTCAATGTTTGCACCTTCTTCATCGAGACAGATTCCTCGTTGGTGTAAAATCATTCTTGGTAATAAATCCGTTTCTGTTTCTGATTTCTGAGTATTACCAAGACATCCTCATATATAATAATGCAGGCAACGTTTTATTACCTGAGCAGACGCAACATGTTTAATATTATTATAACTTTTCTGTGTCAGTATTTCTGAGGAGCAACTTCAGGATAAAAATATTTCCAAAGACATATTTCATAACATCTATAAAGTCAGGGCTCATGTTTAACCTTCTAAAATTCACATTTATGTAAAACATCCATTAATGGAAACGATGATACAAGAAGAGAAATCACTTCTTTGGTTAATGTAACACATAATTAGACGTGCCGGTGGAAACTGAGCTCTCGGTTGATGGGGATCACTCGTGTGAACTCTCAAACCTCACATGACTCTTGATCTTTGCTCTGAATCGCAGCGACAAAAAAAAGAAAAGCTGAGTGCAGTTTAAGTGCAGCTGTGATGTTTGCCACACCTTGTCACATCCTCCTGACACCCATTAACATGATGTTGAACATTTCAGAAAAAATGATAACGGCATGTCTGAGAGCTAGATACAGTTCTGAAGTCAACACTGTCAAGGAGCTGTCAGAATAAAAAATCTCAAAGATGAAGCTCTCAGAGGAAACCGACCACACTCGGCGTTGAGGTTTTTGGTCGATCACACCTGTCAGCCTGAACATCAGTTACTTATGTGGGTCCTTGTTAGCTGACTGATGATGTGAATAGCTTCGGACTGGCTGCTGCTGCGGATCGGCTTATTTTTCTGACCATAACTTAACCCGGCCTCGCTGATCAGATATGCTGCAGAATGGATCAGCTCAGATACTCAGATCAAACAGCTGAGATCAGGCGGCGGAGGGGTGGGGGGGGTGACTGAGCGACTGGAAGGTAGCATACAGTAAATCCAACCTCCTGTCAGATCGCATTTCATTCCCATCTCCACAGATGGAAAGATAGCCGTGGACACACAGACGTATCAGATGGACAATGCTTAGATTGTCAAACAGAAAAACAGATCAGCGGGAGAGAATGAGAGACGGACAGCCCGGTCCTCTGGAGAGAGCGAGCCAATGAGGAAAAAGAAAAAAAAAAAAAAAGCATCAAGGAAATCCTGCTCTTGTCTATCCCCAATTGAATTACTGCCTTGATCCAAAGATGGGAGGGGTGAGGTGAGGTGGAGGTGGAGGAGGAGGGGGAGGAGGGCGGCGGGATAATATTCTTTGACGAGAAGGGCCGCTCCAAATGCGCACAGAAAATGTATATCCGTACAGTGCGTCCCTCAGGGCTCACATCTCACAACTTTGCCCATCTATTTTTATTTGTTCCCCGTGCTTCTAGTTAATGCAGTGCTGCAGCCCACAAAATGGAGAAAGGGAAGAGAAAGGGAGAGGAAGGAAGGGGGAGGAGGGTGCAACGAGATGCACTGCTGGGAGGGAGCGGGGCGTAGATCGCATGACCCCTGCGATGTTGTCGGAATACTAATGTTACACAAAGTTCCCCAGCAAAAAAAGATACCAAAGGAACAAAGTGCATAGGGGAGTGTGGTGGGGAAACACATACACAACACACTCAGGTATGTGCGCACACACATGCGCGACATCCACCCCCTCCCCCCAAAAAAAACCCTCATAGGCTGGAGGAAATGTGAAATCTCTGGGAAGCCTGAGGGGAAAAAAAACGAGACCCTTTGGGCAAGATGACAGGAATTTGGATGAGGCGTCTGGTCCGGTTCCATCCCGTTTAGCCAAACGCATTCTCTAATTACTCTTTTAAAAGAGGAGCCACCCTGAGCCAGCAGACGGATCATACATGACACGATGCAAACTTCAATCCCCTCATGAAAACGCTTCATTTTGTAGTTTTGGCCCTCATTTCCTGTCAGTAGTAACACAGCCAAACATGACAGGAAGTGAGAAAAAAGTTTAGCCAAATTATAGAAACCACTTGCACTTGGGAGTGCCGCTAAAATATCAGTCATGATCTCCCACTGGGCGACTAAAAACAAACTAAAATTGGTGAAGTTGGGTATCAGCACAGAGCCCAAAGGATATGAAGATACAACGGCCACACCGGTCTGTTCATCCTGCAGCTACCTGACAAGAGATACAGAAGTATCTGCTGCTGAACCACCAGTCTGCAGAGGCTTCTTTCCTCAGGCTGTGAGACTGCTCAGTCCTCAATGTTCAAATCTTGTATTACTTAATTACAGTTAAATCCATCTTGAATCTTGATTTACAGGAAGTATTGTACTGTAGGTCAAAGTTAAAGCAGGAAGTCGACCTGGCACTGATTCCAATTCCTCAACTTTGTGTCGCGGACGATTTTCTGAAAGCTGTAAACGTGAAACCCTGCGTGGCCGTTATTATCTCTGCGTATTTGTCGGCAGGATTACACAAAGAACTACTGAACAGGTTTCCAGGAAACTTGGATGGAGGATGGATCCCAGCCCAGAATAGACCCCATTAAAATTTGTTGTGGATCCGGATAAAGGGACGGATCCAAAACCTTTTTTTTTTTTCTCACTTCCTTTAACGATGTGAGATTTGTAAACATTTTCATTGATTTTTTCATGAATCCTGATGTTGGGTCTTGGCTGCAAGACTAGTGTTATGGATGTGTGGATGCTTGCGATGTATAATGGCAACATCTGTTAAGTTGCACACAGGTGAACAGGGCGCCCTTTCTTATTAATAAATTACGCGGTATCGAATCGGTGCACAGATTTGTTTACCTGTCGATACCGATTCCAGCATTTTCAGAAGCATCGGAGGCATTTCTGAAACTGGTATCAGTACTGGAACAACCCTCGTTTACGCTGAAGAGTTTAGAAGACTATTTCAACCTTTAATTTAGTTTTGTCCTTCGAATAAAAATAATTACATCTATTTGATCTGCTCGTCTCTCTCCTACACGCCTGTCAGATCTTCTCTGAATCTACTTCCCTGGTTTCACAACCTGTCTGATTGTCTGACTTGCACCTTAGACAATAATACTGATATTGGACTTATTCAACATTTATGGAATGATCGAAAGGATCGACTGGCTAAAAACTACAGAAATAAGACCCCTGACTCGGTTATTCTTTCATGTGCTGTGGTTTTTCTTTTTCTAGCTGTGCAGGAAGTCATATCTGCCAGTGTTTTAGCTCTCAGAGAGACGGATGCCCCAGCAGAAATTGTTGTATGGCTGCTGATACTTCCCCTCAGTCGTCAGTGAGCAAGAAATAGGAAATGATGCATAAGTATCAAGGATTTACCGTCACATACAGTACGGCTGTCATCACACAGAGGTGCATCATGATGATGTACGCCTCCGATCCTCCATTCCTACTGAATGTCTTTATAACTCTGCATTAACCCAAATCCCCCGGCTGGCACTGGGAGGTGTCAGTGGGAGTTTGAAGGTGGGGTATTTCCTCAGTCACACCTGCCTATTACGCTTGCTACTCAACTTAATGGCACTCCCAGGCACACCGAACGTCTCGGTGAAGATCATTTTCTTGACAAAATGCTCAACTCAGGAAGCTATTCCGCGATATTTTTCAGAACACCTGTACATAAGTGTGTTTGGCGGAGAGAGAAAAAAAAATGACGCAAGCAAAAAGGAAATCTACACAATGGCTCTCTCGTTATTATCTATTTCTTCTCACTCGACACCTCGGCTGGCATCAGTCGGTGACACGGTTTGAGATATAAAATAGTAACGAGGCTGTTTTAAATTGTGCGGGAACCTCGTTGAAACGGTGAGAAAAGGCAGACAAACACACCTCGTGCTCCTTTGAACTCGCATCTTAGATATTCACAGCTCAGATATAAACATATGACCACTCTGATGATGGGACTGTGGCCATGAACACAAAGCAACTAACTCATTAATACGGACAGACCATTTTGGAATGAGCTAATTGAGCACATGCTGCTTAGCTAATCCCACACATTTCTGTACGCCATTGATTTCATTTGACCATTATCGTCCGAGGTTGTGACCAAAATTAGATGCAGCCTGGCTAATTATCTGACAGTCGGCAGCTAATTATCCGGCTGTAGCGAGACGGAGAGACAAAAGAGAGAGAGAGAGAGAGAGAGAGAGAGAGAGAGAGAAACCTCCCACCACCTCTCTCAAACTAGCAAACTAGTCATCTGCAAGACTTGTGATAGAGACCACAGCGAGGGTGGGGATCAGGTTGGGTGATTCCACTTAAGATCTGAAGCAGGTTCCCCGAGAGAAACGGAGCGAAATGAAGCTGAATATAAAACCCAGCCAGGCTCCAGAAACAGTCTGGCTTCACAATAAGCCAGGAGAGAGAGAGAGAGAGAGAGAGAAGAAAGAAAAAAAAACATGCAGCGTGATGCTTGGCCTGATTTTCATCTGATGAAAATTATTTCCATCATTCACCTGACGGCAGGAGGACTCCGCAGACAGAGCCAGCAGACCGTAACACACACTGTGTAGTCAGTCAGCCAAACAAATGACTGGGAGATGACGCATAATAGCAAATTAGCGCCGGTGCTACTACCCGCGGATCAAACGCTGTTTGGTCTTTCGGTTTGGCAGAGATTGATGAGGAGATGACAGCGTCGACGTCGGGGCAGGAGGGGAAAGGCACAGTGTTGGAAGACGACTCCTGAGGTCAGAGGTCAGGAAGACAAACCCGCCTGAGATACCGCTAATTACCCAGGAGGCTACGCCCAGCCTGCTGCTCGCACACGGAGACGAGCTTCACTGCGCACATGACAACCAACGTACACCGGGAAGCATCCGACAGATTTCATATATCTGTCTTATATAACGGTCTCTGGACTGCTTGGATCTAAAGAACATTTTCAAAATGTCAAAATAAATCAAAAATTCTTATTTTCGTTGACGTTGAGAGTCTTTCACTGTTGGTCAGACAAAACATAACAACAACATTTAAAGATCCTTTCCGCTTCAGGGACGGTTCACCCCATAATCAAAAATACATATTTTCCCTCTTACCTGTGGTGTTATTCAACCACCTAGATTTTCTGTTATTTGTATCTAAGTTTTAAAGATGTCTGCCTTCTCCCACATATAACGAAACTACCTGGTACTCGAGGGAAGAAGTAAGCAGAAGTAAGTCTGCACTGCCGCTAAGCTAGCTAACGTTACACCTGAAGACGTCGCCATTATTGTTGACATCTTGCACTGCGTCCATGAGTAGATGCACGGTTCCTTATGCGTTGTGCGACATAGTCAGATAGAAAGAAACTAGTTCCCGACATGAAGCTGCTCACAACAGGACAGCGGATTAATGATCGGTTAATCAAAGAGTAGTAATCGAGGTGTTACTCAATAATACAACCTGATGTTCTTCTAGCATTAAGACACCACAAGATACCAACGCTGTTCTGCTATTGTCAGCAGCTGGAACCAATTGTTCTCACGCGGAGATGAACAAAACAATCATTTTGGACCTGACAAACATTTAAAAATCCATGATTCACAATCAGAATCATGTTTACATACAACAAAAAACTTTTCAGGGATTTATTCTGTATCTTTCTGCAGGCAAAGTTACCAAAATGACCTTTAACTGATGTGTGAGCTGCATTTTAAACTGTTTGTACTTTGTAAGAGAGTTTAAATGGTGAAAGCACTGAATAACAGTTTTATAAGATCCTGGCTGAGACATTAAAACGACGAGATGTCAAAAAGCACGCCTGCTTTTTCAGCCAGGATCATACTGTGAATACGGCGGAAGAGTTTTTCTACGACGCAGATCGATTCAGGTGAACTCTCCTCGACTTCACCGGCTGAACGTAGAAATAATGTAACAGGCACGTGACTGCTGTTGAGATCCCGAGTGCGACTGTACCAGCAGACAGCTCTGCTCTCTTGTAAGCATGACCAGCGGTTGTCTGAAGCAAACTGTGGAGGTGGCAGACCAGAAAATGGTGACATGAATCATTTTTCTAATAGTCATTTGTAACAGTTTTAGATGGCACTTATAAATGATGGTGTCCTGCTGATCGGGGCGCTGGATCAGAAAATGCTCAAAATGTGTTGTTTCTGAAGGCATTGACAAACGACCTGTTTAGTCATTTAGTTTGGAGAAACCGACCTAAATGTTACTGAGGGCCTCAAAAAAAAAATGAAGAACTTTTTTCCTCAGACTTTCAATTTATATAGAGGTCAACGTGAAGAAACAGCAGAAGAGAAGAAAAAAAAAAGCTCTCGGATTTGTGTTGTAGCTTAAATAAGCTAAAAAGTGCACAGCTGCACGGAGCTTTACACTAATGCATCGCTGAATAATTAATGTTTCTGCTTCATACTTTACATTTTTCATCTAGTATTAGATATAGAAACTCACTGACTTAGTGCTGTCCTGTTTTCTTTACCTCGATAAGTCTCTCAGCATCTTCTCTTACTGTAAACACACCACGGGCGTCCATACGGTGTTGTGTGCAACCCAGATAACCCTCTCCATCCCCAGCCGTCACGCGTGACCCCGGAAGTTCTCTGACAGGAAGCCCCCCAGCAGGCGCAGGTTGCCGACGGGCTGGAGCCGCCCGGCTCTCGGTAAACAATCGGTGTGTTTGTGTGAGCGATGGGCACATCGTTTGTTTTGCTAATGGGTGTTTTTCTCCTTCACACTCCGCGGGGAGTGCTGTCTAATGAGCCGCCCACCCGCGCCTTCCCTCCTGCAGCCCCGGTGCCCTGAGTGTGCGGCTTTAACCCCGCTGCAGAGGAGGATGGATCGCAGGGGCCGGGGCTCCACGCACACTCAAACGCACATATGCAGACGCTAAAAAGAGAAAAGAGGCACGAACGCAGCTAAACTCGGCTAAGCACGCACGGCGAGGACGAGGCAGTCTGACCTAAAAATATGCTTCATGGAATGTGTTACACGTCTTTAAATATTGATAAGCAGATGCGGGAAAAAAAAAAAAAAAAACACACCCACGTGAATATGGCATGTAACTATTCCCAGGCTAATGCACAGAAATCTTTGCTAACACATGTGGACATTCGTGAACTGACATGGACTTGGTAGCTCAGCCGTGCAGCTCTCTAATGCACCGGAGAGGGCATTAAATATACATGTGAACCTATGAAGCCGGGGTATCGGCTTCTTAGTAACATATCACACAGCGGATGTCACGCAAAGGCTGCAGATGATGAAGGAAGTGCAGTGATCAAAGCTCCCGCCTATATGTAAGTACGCATGTTTATGTGCTCCCCCTTTTTGCACAGCCTGGCAGACCGGTTGTATAACATGTTCTAGCTGTTTCTGAGCATGACGCTGGATGTGGTTTTTAAGTAGACTGTGTGTTCAGAGGACGGTGAATTCAAGACAGCGGCGTTTCTGGACTTGCGGTCGTAGCGTGAATCAACGCCGCAGTTTTAACCGTGCCGGTGGTCTTTTTAAATCGGCTCCAGTGGGTCTGCGGTGTGTCGAATGCGCTCTAGGCGGTTCACGTTTTATGTGTGAGGCGCGTCGTGCAGCTGAAAAGAAAAAACTACAATGGTAAGCTGGTGGTTCACGTCGCTCAGTGCCAAAATATTTTCCTTTGGAGCGCCAAAACTGCAACTTAATGGTGGTCCACGGGCCACGGGCCAAAAGCAAACATCTATTATATTGTACTAAATTGTATTGTTAAGATGCAAAATGGCACCGGGGTCCCAAACTTCCTTAATTGACTGATTCCTGTGTGCTCGGATTATATTTAGAGAGAATTTTTACCCCATAAAAGACATAAAACAGCATAAAAAATATTATTATACTCATTATTCTTTCCTCCAAACATCGAGTGAGCCAACATGTTCCTCATGGCGTGCCAACTTTGACCCACGGGCCTGACTTTGCGTTGCCCTTTTCCCTCACAAAACCTCCTGCAGGACCATCCGTAGGCTACTTAACTTTCTTAATTTTTCCCTTCTGCAGATAATTATCACATGGAGCTCGCTGGCGTAGAAGTAACTGATGAAGGTAAGTACGTGTTACCTACAAACAGCAGGACGCCTCTTTTTGCAACAGAATCAGTGGGAGAAGCATCGCGGTACACCTCGCTTCTCATGCATCCAATGTGTCGCCGTCCTACGCATCTTCTCTGGCTCATTTTTATTTATTTTTTTTTGTTTTTCCCCGTCCCACGCTCACCCTGTACGGTTTTTGGGTCTTACAGTGTCATAAATCGCTTTATAAGTTCGATTGATGTGGCTCCTGCGTGTGCTGGGAAACAGTGTGAACCTCCAGCATCTGCACAAATGATCAAAACATTTAACATCATTACTGCAAATAGTCGCAAAATGTGGCAGAATATATATAAAGTAAAGTGCTACTATGAGGAGCAAAGAGTGTCAAATAAATGCAGCGACAAATTTAATCTCGTTGTATGTTTCACCGTCTCCTCTCTGAAGCGTCGGGGGCTCCACGGGCGAAATATTGCCATAAAATGACATTACTGTAAACATGTACTCATGTATGATGGCATATGGATGCCACCATCACCACCTAAGGCATAGGTTTTGATGTGCACGCCGTGCTATATTCAGATTAGTGTGACATCATATAAAATGCATTTAGATTTGCTAACCATCTGGAGGCAGGCTGAAACAGGTGTTCCTCCAGAGTGGAGGCGCTCCCTCAACCCAAATCTCTGCATCAATGAGAAAACACATCAATAGTGAAAAAGCACGTCGCGCAACAATCCTAAAATCTCTTATGCAGAAATAATCCGCCCGCCGCCTCGTCTTAAATAAGCACTCCTACTGAAATATTACGGCGAGGAACGCTTTTTCTTCAGTCTGAATGGGAGTATGATGTTTTTTTTCTAATTCAGCCACAATGTATTTGCTCTTTCCCTCATTTAAATTTTTGATGTTTTTTTCTTTTTAGGGGAGGGAGGAGGGGAGAATAATCTCACAGAAGAAAAGATATCGCATCAACGCCAGGAGACACCCACGTTTTGAAGTGAATTATAAATTCAAGTCAGAGTTGTTTTAGCGGCTCTTCCCGCTCACTTTGCCTCCCAGGGTGTCTATATTCATATGTCAGATGATGAACGCCGCCAAAGCCATCACGGATGAGGTGTCGCAGACAGACAGGGGCAAAGTGCTGTGGGTGAGAAGACGAAGGAACAGCTTTCCTGGGAGCACTGAGAGGGTATATGGGCCTTCCTATAAAACACCGGCACAAAGGAAAGGAGAACGCTTTTTTTTTTTTTACACCATATGCTCCTGTTCCGCACAGGAGCTCGCCTGAATGGGATATGAGGTCCAGAGACACTGCTGGTCCAAGCCGAGCAGGTGTGCTGCCGAGGCTTTCAATCACACACACACACACACACACACACACACACACACAGATATATACTGCTGTTTACACTCTGCAGAGTCATAACGCAACAACTCTCAATGTAGCAGCTGCCCAGATTGGCCATCTTGAGCTGGGACGCCGCATACTTAAACTGTTAAGCAATTTTCAGTCAGTAAAATGAAAGTTTACGACTACAACCGCGTGAGACAACATCAGCGAAAGAAATATAAGGTGGCTGTCAGTAATGCTGCTTTCAGCTGCAGAGGTAAGCACTACGGGCCGGCCAATAAACGCGGCGCCTGATGTTCGTAATGGAGGTCAGGTTATTTGTTCCTGGGAAACTTTTGTCTTTATAAGCGGCCCGTCAGGTCGCCATTACATTTGGTGCAGATGTTCATCATCCTCAAACGGTTTATGCTGATGGTTCTGCTCCAGAGGGGACAGACCCGTTCCACTTTGGTCAGACTGTAAGTGTTCCTCTTGCTCGCCGCTAAGTCGTTAATCTAAACAGGCAGAAATGCTGCCGTGATATTCATTCTACAGAACTTTTTGCTTCCTTTGGATTCATAGAAATGACGACGTGTTTTAGCGCGACCATCAGGGCGGACTTCACGCTCGGCAAAAATCCAAATTCCTGGTTTCTTATTTGTGCCATTCAAGTCTTCTGTCGTGAGATCACCGCTGCGAGGCAACAAGATGAGATCGTTGGAAGAAACATCTTACACATAATAGAAAGGAGGTCCTTTTGTGTGAAATACAGACACTTTGGGGTGGAGACAGACGCGACCTACAATCCCAAATCATCTGTATTTCATGACTTGGGAAACCCAAAGCCTCCTAATTTGATGAGTAGATGCAAAGTGGACAGAAACATTTTTTACTTTCATGCCACTTCGAAAAATGTCTGCAAGGATGTCGTTAACTCTTTATTCTAGTCCTTGAAGCTCGAGATAAGAGAATCACTGAACACACAGTGAAACTATCTGAATAGAACAAATTCACGTGTTAACGGTAGATTATAACGTAAATATGAGGTTGATCTCATCAGAACTGTGGTTTGGCGCCCCCTACAGTTCCAATCGACGTGATTTTAAGGTAAATTATTTCATAATGTTGCATTAATATTAACCCCAGTCCAAGATTACAGCATTTAACTGTTCTCCACTGAACACATGACGCTGAAGCAAACGCTGCTCTGTCGTACACCTGTAAACACAGCCAGGTGTACGACACACAGTGCTGCTGCAAATCCTCACACACACACACACACACACACACATACATCCATTAATGCATCCCTCCCCGTCCCTCTACTGAGGCTCCGGTATTAGTGAAACCCCAGTCTGCTGGCAGCCCTATCCATCATCGCACCACGCCGGATAGACAACAGAGCACACCCTCACGCAGCCCACAGTCCCACATTTGCATTGGACCACCTTCATTAAATTCAGAAAAGGTAAGACTAATTTAGACTCTCCACGGCAACTTGATCTATCCATCCAAAGTTTTTTCATTGTCCTCTAATAGAATTAAAAGTAGAGGTCATGTGTTAGTGTATTAGTCGGGGTGACTGGAGTTAGTTACCTCATCCCTGTGCGACGTCTTCACAGTCAGGAAACACGGCGTCTGTTCTGTCGCTGTGGCCGGTATGTGGAAGTAGAACCGGATGATTTCCACATTTTTATGAGACGGAATCATTTAGAATCACTTCCAAATGATGATTTAGTCCGAGCCAACCGAGCTGCACGGCGCAGACAAACACATGTAGCTGCTGATCATCATCCGTCATCATCAGAAGCTTCTGTTTCACTTCTCAAGACAGAGATGGAATTATTAACAAACAATTATAACTCAAGGTCCCTGAAAACAGCCACTGAGCTCACGTGTCACTAAAGCTTCAGACAAACGAGCAGAAGCCTACAAAGACTGTTTCCACCAGCTTGTTCAGATGCTTCAGTCTTTGCGTGACGCTACACGACATCCTGAACAAGCAGCAACGACTGCCAGACGCAAATCCCGCGAGAGAACTCCACGTTTTCTGTTCTTGTATGGCAACGAACAAACTGGTAAGTGGACCTTCTTCAGTTTTGTTATATTTGTTTATTTCTTTACAACATTATATTTCAGGATCATTTTTTCGCCTGTCAAAGTTGGCAGGTAATCTAAATAAATTGCACCACATCGCAGCAGATTTTAATGATTTATTTTCATTTAGTCAAAAAGGCCGAAGAAGAAGAAGAAGAAGTGATTCACTTCTTGGTTTTGAAAAGAACTGCTGCAGCGGCTCGAGTAGAAAATGTTTAGTACCTGTCTCACATCAATGCCAACATTTAATCTTTCAAATAAAATGACATCATTACGTTGAATAAATGCATCTCTTCTGCAACTTTAAGAAGAAATCGATCGAGCGTTGCCACTTTCTGCTCGAATCTCTTCTCATTTGCATAAAAACTCTCGGCCTGAACGCCGGCTCGCTCTATTTCTGGCATCTATCTGGAGGAGGAAGCGTAACCTCGTGGCTCGGCTCTCAGATGACCTCACGATCTTCCACTGTATCGCACGTTTTGTAGTGCTAGGTGGTGTACAGTTGCATCCACCTCTCACAGCTTCGGGCGGGGGGAAATGTGAACACAGTGCGCCGAACACAAGCCTGAACTACAACTCCTCTGCTGGCCTCTGGCCCGACTGACTCCTGACTGCTGCTCCGACCAGGTTCCTCTGTAAAGAACGGCGAGCAAACAAATGAGATGTCTCCTCTCGCCACGCCGCTTCACAGTGCGGAGTACACAATGTTCATGCAGTCTCAGGCGTGGTGAGCGCCGGGGCTGTTGTCAAAACCCTTTCAATCTCCTCCTCCTGTGTATTACTGACTGCAGGTAATGGAGAACAATATGACAGAATATGTTGACAGAGTGGGTTGTAATATCAGATATCATCGCCGGCTTGCTGTTGCTCGTGTAAAGGTCAGAGACGGGGCAAAAAAGGATGAACTCAGTACGATAAAATATGCTTTCGATTTTCAACAAAACATTAAATAAAGAGATAATAAAAACAATAAATACAGATCTGCTCTCGTGGACATTATGAAGCTTAAAGAATACATTAAACGTGTGCGTATACGGCGAGCCTTGTCAATCACGCAACCTACAGAGCGCAGAAATAATTTCATTTCCAATCCTCGGGGGAAACAGAAATCAAGTTGCCGGCTGACAGTGAGCGGTGACTCAAGCTGTTCAATAACCGCGGACGGCCTCGACGAGCTTCGGCGTTTTTTTCCACCGCGCGTCCCGCCGACTCCACACGCCACCAGAGGAGGTTAAAAGTGACAATCAGATAAAAGGAAGAAGCTTTGATTTTAATTTTGGTGTTGGAAAAAAGTTCCCATTACACGCGGACGTCCTCATCAGGGGTATCTCGGTTAAAGCGGTTCATTCTTTTATTGATTCTGTCGCCGTGTTTGGTGATAAGAGGTCATTTCTGTGATGTTCTCACGCCGGCGAACACGGAGACTCACAATCAGACGCCGTTGTTCGCTGTGACACCTTTTATCTCAAGTTGTTTCTGCTTTTTTTTTCTTCATGGATTTTATCGCTTGTAATGCTAATGACTAAATGATTTCTTCTGTTTGCAGAGGTGGAAAGTCGGGATGTCACATATAAACACTGGAAGATGTTTTTCTTTATTCATTAAAGGGTCAATACGTAAGAGTTTCAGTTTAGAACATTCAAACAAATGAACACAAGTTTCAGTGTTATGCTGTAAAACATCACCAACAGTCCCTCAGTGTTCGGACCGCTAGCTGCACTGCTAACTGAGCTAACTAGCTAACAGCAGCAACAGTTAGCAGCTAATTGCACCAGTTGTTCAGGTTGGTTGGAAAGTGCACTTGTTGTCATTTTACAACTGAAGAAATATCATTTATTTTCAGTATATTGATATACGTCACATGTTTCTTATTTCTAGTTTTACTTTAAAGCAATTTTTTTAGTGGTTTTCAAGCTTTGTAGCACCAGTTTGGGGAATCCAGCTCCATAAAGATTCAAAAGAGCTTCACTGGGCTTGTCAGAGTCCTGGATGAACTGTATGAACAATGCAAACTGTGAGCTGGACCTCGGGATTGTAAATCTCTGCAGCCACGTTTCCAAATCTGGTGGAAAACCGTGAACTCGAAGAAAGAGGGATGTTATGGCAGCGGATTAATGGACATGGTTTCAGATTATGTGCTCGTGGTTTGGTTAGGTTTAGGCGCAGGAAACACTTTTATGTTGGAGTTAAAGTTGTTTCGAGGTCTTGTTAAAAATATCCAGTGGTGTCACACTTACAAATGTTGAAACGTAAGTGTATTTTGCAGAAGATTTAAATGCTACACTACATTTATTTTCTTGTAAACGTGGGGTTTTAGTTGAAGAGAAATACTTGACAATCGATTATTTAAATCAGCGCTCTCTTGATCGACTTCTGTAACTGTTCAGTCCGGCTGTTGTCGTCTCTTTTTGGTCGTTGAAGCGTGAGTTATTACAGCGGAAGCGATAGAAAATAGATGAGACAGAAGTGAGCTCCCTTCAGCGCGGCCACATGTGCATTCAGTCTATAACTGTATATCTCAGATTGAAATGGGACAGAGAAAGCAAAAGGGAATAAGACAAGGTCGCTAGCTGACTTATCACTTGTCTCATTACTTGAAACAGCGACTGTCAGCAGCAGTGCATCTTCCTCCTGGTCCGGTACGAATCCACACTCCAGCAGAAAGGAAAGAAAGTGGAACGAGGACGCTAACTGATATTCCTGCAGGTTATTCCTTACATCGCTGGTGTGACTTCTCTTGAGTTAATTAGCGATAAGAACTCACAATGAGGATGACCGTGTAGAAGATTCAAAATAGTGCTAACAGATATCAGCCTTGAACCTAACGCGGTGTTTTTGACAATGCCGAGGACACGCGGCACATTAGCAAGTAGCACCCGGCGATGATGAGTTATAAGTAAAAGCCAATTATCTCGGCGGGGCGGCGTATTACTGTACCGACGAGTCCAAGTTCTGTCAAGGTTAAAAAACAATGTTTCAACCTTTAGCATGCTGAAGAGAATAAGACCGCAAACAAAGGGAGTTCGACAGGGAGACACGCAGAATGCCAAAGAAGGGAAAAAAGACGTGTGAGAGACACAAAAAAAATGGAAAAGAGAAAGATGAGCGAGAGAAAGAAAGACAGACAGAGCGGGAGAGTGAGAAGGAGAAAACACAAAAGTGTGGCCCTCCTGGGTTGGATGCTGACACCAGTGAGGGATTACTGAGAGGAGGAGCGCGGCCATATGGCTGCATGGCAAAGTGGAACCCACGGGGAGGCAGCGGGTACATTAGCTTGCACGGGGCCCTCCATCGCTTCCTCTGCACTGCGGTTTGCGGGACGCACAGGAACATTGACAATGACATCAGGCTCTCCCACCTCTGTGATGGCTCCTGGATCCCAGCTGACACAGCTGGCAAAAGGCCAGGAGGAGAAAAATCACCTGCTCCGCCCCGCGAGCACAGAGTTACTTATGCCACTCGATAATGACCCGGGGAACCGCCGCAAAAACAACAAGCGTGATGGTCACGCGAAGCCTGAGACTGAAGGCGTTCACCCGGCGCTCAGCATCGCTGGCCCCTTTCAAACAACAGAGGAGAGAGTCATAATAGCACCACGTTTCACACCAAAAGCGCCACTGTCGTTAAATCAATAAGTCATTACCTTTAATGGGATAAGCACTTTGAAAACTAATTGAAAACAGCTCCATTTACTCCAGCCAGGCCCTTAATGCAAACAATACTGTTGTTGCAGCGAAAAAAACAAAGAAAAAAAACAGAAGAAAAAAAGTGGAGAGAAACACAGACGCTGCAGCTCCGAGTCGAGCCTCCGATCATTTGGTCAACTGTTTCACTTTGTAATACACTCCTTTTTTAAAACCGATAGAGCCATTTAACCCCCATCACATCTCAAGCAGGACTGTAAAAAGGCAGAGAGTCAAAGCGGCGGCGTAATGACACCCAACAATAGTTGACACCGAACCCGGCGAGGTAAACGTCGCCATCAGCCGCCGTGAGCCGACGCGCAATTTAAGTCGGGGAGACGTTTCAGAAGTTTGGGAAGGAAAGAAGGGATCTGAAACTTCTTACTTAGCAAAAGGTAATATGATTAAGTCTGAGTGGTTCTTAAGTGATTTGTTTTCCCAGATTTCACAAACAGACTAATCTCGCTGCACAAAATGTGTCAACCGTTTTGACCGTTTCACTAGTGCTCCGAGCCGCCGTCGAGGCAATAGTGAGCATCTAAAATGTGTTGTGGCAGGTTTGGAGAGTATTGATTTATATTAGAGAAAATGACTGTGCATTCAATTCCAATCAAAAGCCTCTGTGGCAGGCAGCCAGTTCTGTTACTGGGTGAAAGACACTGTATTAAATGTAAAGCAAATTGAATGCGCAAAGCCAAATATAAACCTTGGCAAGTGTTGCTTCATCAGAAATGGATTCTCATCAACACGGTTACTAAGTGGGATACGTCACTGGGGGTTTTTAAACATATGATGAAAAGGGCAGGAAGAGATTCTGCACATGTGTTCGTGTTTAAAACCATCAACGGCACGTCGGGAGAATATGTTAGATCCGTGCCGCTGATAGCAGCTGTTGTTGTGACGGTTATGAAAGAAATAATCTGCAAAAATAAAGGAAAAAAATGGCAAAGAGCTATGAGAATTTAACCAAATATTTCACTCGGATGTAAAAATACTGTTTATTCTGGACGACTGGGGAGAATCTTAACAGTCAAAATATCAATATGTTCACCCAAGAATTAAAAATTCAGTCATCGTGTGAAGCACATTTCTGGAGCCTCGCAGCAAAAACAACACATTTTCATCCAGTTTAATCCCAAGCATGCGTATGGTTTTGGCTTTGCAGCTACAACAAAGATTTTGGGTGTAAATATAAAAAAAAAAAAAAAAGATTTATATTCTTCAGCATGACGGTGACGAGATAATGTCTGAATTATCACTTTTGGGTGAACTTCTCCTTTAAAATCTGAAAGAATCATTTCTTGCGCGGGTTAAATTTGCCGCTTTTATAAACAACCTTTAACTTCCAGCTCCAGACGGCGGCGTGGCCGGTCGCTGCAGAGCGCCACACGTCCCACTGACACCCGTGAAATTCATTCATCTAAGTGTAGAGACCAATCAGCGGTGTGTACAGTTCGCCTGATAACGAGGTTAGCCATTAGGCTGTTGGAGGAAGAGATGATCGTGCTGACAG
>OMLP01007304.1:31761-41970 GCA_900302685.1 Spondyliosoma cantharus | reverse complement strand
CTTTGGCGACCGCAACCCCGCCGCCATTCCCCGGAGTGTGTCGAGCGACGGGCGACCCCTCAACCCCAAAAGGTCACCAGAATAAATATAAAAACCGTTATGAAGCTGATTTTATAAAAAAAAAAAGCTGTCTGGCTTCGGTTGTTTCTTTAATGACATATTTGTGTGTCGTCACAGATATTCCCCAGGAAATGACAACTACGCTCTCGCCTGCTCCATCGTGATGGGCCGCACGCTGCACAACACAAACTCCCCTTCCAGTCTTCCCTACGCAGACACCATGGGCTCTTCCCATTGGAGGCAGAAGTCTATGCCTGATGGGTACGTTCCACCCCTCTTTGCTCTGGGGCACTTATGATAAATTGGCCTGCTGCACTACCATTGCAACATAGTTGACATCCCTCATCTCCCCTACAGGTTTAATAACAACAACTGCCAGTCCCCTGGGTCATCTGTGCGGCAGGTGGCAGGTGATCAAAATGGGATCAAAGCGGGCTCTGGCACTGGTGTTGGATGGTCCCGAACCGGGGAGGGGGATACGACCACCAGAGTGGGGGACAAAACCAGTGTGGGTAAGAGGAAAGCCGAAACTCTGGTATCAGTGTTAGCGATGGAATAAAACATGATTATTACTGTTCTTTCACCACTCTACAGACCTCATTACCCATATTTCATTGCTTCTCACAGACACTGCGGTGTCCAAGGCAGTAATCCCCCGACTCCAGCCATCAGAGCAGGGCGGCCATGTTTCTCCGAACAAAAGCACGAAGGTGAGTCAACAAGACTCAATATTTGATTCGATTTCTTCGCCTAACCCTAACCCTTATTTCACAGCAAGACACGATCATATTTTAATTTGATTTTTCATAGGCGGATGCTCCGTATTCATCCAGCCAGTCGAGCAGCAACACCCTCTCAAGCAACGCCTCCAGCTCCGCCCACAGCGATGAGAAGTGGTACGAGGTGGGCTCGCGTTCGGGCGTGCGAAGCGATCTGGAGCTCAACGGCTACCTTCAGGGCGCCTCCACCGACAGCGGCATCGACGCCACCTCCTTCACTGCCACACAGAGCAGCACAGCTTCCTCCACCGGTGCCTTCAGGGCCAAAGACAAAATCCCGTGGCAGGATGATGCAACAGGCAGCAGCCAGAGGGGCACAGACACGCCACCTCCGCCCCCAGACTCTCTTGCCCTTGGAGGCAGTGAGATCCCAGCGAAGAGTCCGTCAGCCTTCCCCCTTGTTCCTGACAGTGGCTCCTACAGCCTGAGTGACGCCGCCTCCCACTCCAGGTGTGCTGCTGTTCTGTTATAGTCAGCTGTAGGCAGCTGAGGAATTTTTTGCCCCCACATCAATGTTTCATTAAACAGACAGTGATTCATTGTAGTCCGGATATATCCTGCACCATCCCAGATGGAAAAGTCCAAAGTTCTGCGGTTTGGCATTAACAAAGGCAGAGAGGAAGAATGAAATGTGTGTGTGTGTGTGTGTGTGTGTGTGTGTGTGTGCACGCGATTTTGCATTTCTATGTATCTCAGTCTCCTGATGCCCATGATAGAAGGGAAGTGCTTGAAGTTGCTAGAAATGCAGACTGTGAGCTCAGCACTGTTTCCCCTCTCCTAAATCCTGCTTCCTTTGAATCAACCAAAGCTTTTCCTCCCTCTCTTCTTCACTCAGACAGAAATAACTCAGCTCCACCAGACCTGTACATTGGCAGCTTTGTTTTATAGTATGCGCACGCACATGCGCGCTTGTAGCCAGACACAAAACTTGCTGTTTGAAAACTCGAGCTTTTATGTCGAGCTACGGCGGAACTTTATTTGAAGAAATGGAGTGCAAGGACACCGTGTCCTATTTTCTTCGTCTATAAATTCATACGTTGATCCGATCCGCAGTGATGGAAAGATAAGTAGTGATGGAACAGGGAAACTGATGTAGTTATGCTCTGTTTATGAATGCAAAAAGCCAAAGTATTTTTACAGTTTGAACTTGAAAAGTGGCTGTCATGGGGAATTAATTTTCAGTCAAATTACAGATATTGACGCTCCATTAATCATGCTAATTGAACAAAGGACAAAATAAATTAAACAACAAAAGGCAAACACATGAATACTCCTGACACTTTTGCAGACACTTAATCTGGGTGCTCGCATATTTTATAATTGCATAAATATCAACGTCTGTTTCACCTCCGTTAACCCGTGCATATGTCTCACCCCGCACCCAGTTCTGGCCACTCAGGGAGTCCGATGGGCCAAGGCTGCAGCCCCACGTCGCCACAAGATGAGACAGCAGCTGCGGGCACCTCGGCCACGTCCCAGAGCTGCCAGTCCCCGGGGAGCAAGAGTTTCTACCCTCGTCAAGGAGCGACCTCGAAGTACCTGATCGGCTGGAGGAAACCCGGGGGGACTGTCAACTCTGTGGACTTTGGCAGCACTCGCAAGTAAGATGGGAATAGTTTCAGTCGAGCATCTGTGAGTGTTTAAAAGTGGTGCAAGTTGTGAAAATGATAATTCAGTCAAGTGAAGAAATATATCCTGCTGTTGTTGGCGTTGATGTTCAAGAGACCGGGAGAAGGAGTGACTATTGAGTCATTATTTGGCCCACTGATTGCTCACCTAATAGCAGAGCTTATGCTTATTTGGGCAACACTGCCACCATGTGGTGTAGCACCATACTTTTTGTGAAAAGATCCTTTGGTTCCTAGAGCAGGGTGACTAAACATAATTGCCCATTTTCATTCATTCGAGGCATCATATGTCTCACTGTTTGGCCCAAAGGGCGGTTGCGTAATTTGTGGTTGATGACAACTGCTGTTTTCACACTATCCAGCTGCTCTACAAACCACAGCTTTTTCCTGTCGGAGCAATAAAGTGGTGAAGTGTCATGCAAAGGTCATGTTGACTTCACATTTTGAGGGGATACTTATAGCTTCTTATCATTTACAGTCCAAACTGTGTCTCAGAATTTAAGCTGATAACCTCTAAACACAGGCATGCTCTGTTACATTCCTCACCTCCAGTACGTTTGCTTTTGGGCTTTCTTAACTCGCTTTTCTCGCCAGGCGGCACCAGAGTGACGGTCTGCTGGGTGGTCAGCCGCAGCTCAGGGCTAACCTCCGCGGCTCCCAGTCACCCCAGCGGCACACCGCCAAGTCCAGCCTGGAGGAAGACTTGAAGAAGCTCATCACACTTGACAGCCCTCCACCCACGACAAGTGAAGAGAAGGTACTGAAAGAAGGCCGTGGCATAAATGTCTATATACTGATGCTAGTAATATTACGGTTACTGACCAGGTGTCCTTGTACCCTGATGTTACGAGGTGTTACACGCAAAGGTCAGCTAATTTACCAAACTACCATGAACTAAAGAATAGAAATCATTTTTTAAAATTGTATCTAGTAATTAAATTAGATTTTAAAATATATCCACATATTTTTGTTAAGGAAGAAAATGGGATTACAAATTGGTCTTGTGTTTGTACTGTGTCAACAATCAGCAACCATCAGCCGAACACAGCTGTAACACCTAAATAGTAATTTATGATTTGAGAGAGAGGTTAGTTGAAATAGTTGGATACAAAGTTTGAAATAGTTTGCTAAAAGTAGGATAAGCAGTCAAAACAGTTTAAGTGCACTTACAAATAAATACTGAAACTGTTAGCTTCAAGTAATGAATAAACTTTGAAATGGTTTGCTAAAAGTGATATAATTAGCTAAAAGTAATGAATAAATGGTTAAATAATGTCAGCTTTTGCCACTACAAGCAGCCTATATATTCAATTGTATGAAGAAAAAAAAACGCAAGACTTGATAGAGAAACTTTTCTATAGTGTTAAGGAACATCCAGTTTGTAATCCATTGATAAAAACGTATTTGGAACATGGCCTATGTTTACTTTGTGTTTATTTGTGTTTCTACCAAATAAATGCCATTTGCAGTGTTTTTCACTTACCTGGGTCCCGTCACTCGTCTGTTTCCATCTCTATCTGAAGCCATTGTTTCCAGGTCCGCCGCCCACTCGTCGCTCCATCCAGAGAACCCTGTCAGATGAGAGTATTTACGGCGGTCAGAGGGAACCGTCCTCCAGCGGACAGCGAGACACGCCTACTGACCTTCTGTTCAGCTGCTCCACCATGCCACGCTCACCCACAACTCGCCACGGGGCAAGCCGGCGAGCGTCGCATAAATCCCTGGGTAAATCTTCAGTATTTACAGCTGATCATAGAGGAGGTTGAAATTTGTTTTGTCTAAAGCTATCAATTATGTAATGAACTAAATGATTTCTGATACCTAGTAGGTCTTAAGAACATAGGGTTTGTAATCTTATTCTCAAAAAACAGGACATAGACACACCACACTTAAATTCATTCAGTCAGTCACTTAAATGTAGCATCACGGTTGGTTCCACAGTTTCTCTATTTTTCTGTCATGGGTTAAACAGACAGCAGAACATGCTGTCCAATGTTTTACTGTCCTGTTCCTCCTTCCCAGGAGACCTGTCAGCCCCAGAGAACTCAGAACTGGATCTGGAGAGGAAGAGGCAGCAGCTGCAGGACCCTGTCCTCATGCCCCTGCCTGGCGCTGGGGCAGATGGCCCACTGGACTGGGCCCACCTGGTCGACGCCGCCAAGGCATTTGAGGGTAGGCACATGTTCTCGAAGTCACTGGAAGGTTAATTACTTGCATTATCTGCAAGGTGTGGCGTAGACACCCAACTGTCATTTTTAATCTCACAACAAGAGGGCAGTGTAAGTCCGTATTTGTTTTCTCTCCAGGTCTAATTATCCGTCTTTTAACTGTTTTTTTATTCAGAGCAGAGGCTGGTCTTCCTTGCAGCACAAGAGGAGAGCTCCGTAGCTGAGAGTGCTGCAGCCACCAGCCCCCAGCAGGCTGAGCCTCAGGCTGCCCCGCTGAGACAGCCGTCGCCTGGGTAAGAGGCCTGAGGTCATGGCCCGGGACCAGTGTTTGCTTTAATCCACCAGCGTCCAGCACTGTGCCGCAGAACACCCTGCAGATTTCAGTCATACTCAAACCCCACTGCAGCTGATGTCACTAATCAGTCTTGATTACTTAGTTTGACCGCATGCTAAACAGTAAAATCAGCATCTGTAGTTTTTAGCACCGGCAGCTTTTGACTAATGCTTCACTCTGAAGTTTCGGTGTGTGTTCCAGCTAATCTCCTGGTTGTCCTTTTTTACAGAGAGACTCCAGCCTGCCTGATGGGGAAGGTCAGCCAGCTAGAGTCAATGGTGAAGGTGCTACAGGACGACTTGAAGAAGGTGGGTTATGGTTCAGTAAGAGCGAGAGCTCCTCCTTAGAAAGTATTGAAGACATATATATCGATTATTCATTTATTTACTCCCTGGTATTGGTATCACCCCGGAAATTGAGTATCTGTCGAGCCCTAATGTAATATCTGTGTCATCACCAGGAGAAGGATGCCAAGGCGTCACTGCAGGCTCAGATCGAGAGCCTGAGAGAGGACAACCAGCGTCTCCTGGAGGAGTCCTACAGCGCCTCAGCCAAGCTCAAGAAGTTCACAGAGTGGGTCTTTAACACCATTGACATGAACTGATGCGAGCTCCGACACAGCTGCTCTACTCTGGGAGTCTGACCACTACTCAAACGGACCTGGAACTCACCTGTTCAGCAATGCACTTACGACAGAATTACTTATATAAACTCACAACATGAACTGTCGCTCTCGGGCTTTCACAAACCAGTGCCAACGTGGACTTACATGTCATCCTTCTCAGCCTTGTGGATCAGCGGTATAAACGCCATTGCAGACGTTTTGGAACAGAACGGCCCCCCCGTTCGAAGAAAAAGGAGCAGTAGTGCCAGACCACGTGTCAGTTTTGATCAGCATATGCACTCCCTTCCTTTGAATTTCACAGATATGATGCTTTGTGTCTAGATTAATGGATTGTTGGTAACCCTGCATGTCAGAGACCGCAAGATGTTGAAAAACTAACCTCAAGGGATTTAAAGTTGCTGTCCCCGTTTAGCTCCCGGGCTAACCTAATTACAAGTGAGCAGATTTCCAATTTAAAAAAAGCTCGGATGCAATTTAAAACGAAAGAGCGAGCTGGTGAAAACAGTTCTGTATTCCTCTGATAGAGGTCGACACTTTCTAAGAATTACGTGACGGTGTGTTGTTGATTAAGTTGCTGTTTGAAACGTTCAGTGATAACGACGCTGATCATTTTCTATTACTAACCAAAAGAAAAAAAGAAGCTATACGAGGTGATGGGAGATGTCACTCCCCGTACGACACTACGCTTTTTCAGTAGCAGTGTGGGTAGGTAGACGCAGACAGACTGACCCTTTGCATAGCACATAACTGTAAACACTGTAAGGTCAAGTGCCTGTCTGTACTGCCTATGTAATAATATTGTAAAAGTGTATCAAATGTTTAAGTACTAGAGGGTTAAAAGCAGTTAAAACATGTATAGGACTACTGGTCGCAAGCTGATAAAAAGAATATATATTGTAAAAAAAAATAAAATAACAGAACAATATTGGTGCCATAAAAGTAGATATTGACCGGTCAGTGTCACTTATTCAGATTATTGTAAATACGTGATGTTAACATTTATTTTCTCGCACCTCTGCCCTGGATAGGAAAATAATAAAGAGTATTTATGACAAAGATGGTGGCCAAGAAAAAAAATATCAGCCATATGCAGTTAGATATCTGCATGTTCTTACTATAATCAGAGAATATATACTTTAAATCCAAAGTTTTCGCGAACTTCTGATCCAAATTTTTTTTTTTATTTAATGAAAGTCCTGTCTGCTGCAGTGGAGTGATCGACAGTGCCACCTAGTGTTGACGACATGTAGAAAACGCTACATGGAACCGACCTCCCCCCTTCTGTCATCCATCGCATGCTTAAAAGGCCTCATTCTGGTCCTGAATTCTCTCCATAGATTCAATCGGTACTGTTCGATACACGATTACATAGTAAGATATTGTGTAAATCCTAAAAATTTCAGCTACAGATCTTTTCTGTAGCATGTAAATCTGCTTGTAATCCCGACCTGAATTGAAAGTCCTTATTTAAGCCTCATAACTGTTTCCTTTTGTACTCGAGATACTGTGCAACTGTATATAAGGAGAATTTGATATTCATCAGAATTTGCACCTTCATTCTTATTTTCTAAGATTATTTTTGATGTATTTCTGCTTTAATTGGCTACGAATGCAATGCAGAGTGAAAGGGCCGATTATAAAAAACAAACAGGGAATAAAAACAGGACAAAGATCGTGAGGGTGAGTCACACAAATGAGTCCCGGGCCCCCTAGCACAGCAGACCGCCCCTGCACCTTCATTCTTAACATGTGTGACGGCATGTGATTCTGTTTCCATTGAGCTGTGATGTGTAAAAAATGTTTATATCTATTAAAGATATTTTGTTGAATTACACTTTGTGTCACAGAGTTGTTTTTGGCATTTCCTGCGAACCTTTCCTGCGTAACGAGACAAAAACAGGAAGAGTAACGTGACCGCCGGGTCGTCTGAGGTGGCTTTCCGGAGTTAATGGATACCTGTCAGTGGCCTGGCAGGAGGTGGCCGCCTGCTGTTGTGTTGTGATTAACAGAGAGCTGCTGTTTTTCCACTTAGGCTTGATTACACAAGGCAGTCGGCCTGACGGAGACGAGTCTAGATCAGACAGATTGATGGATGAGGAGCACCTGAGAGACGCCGGGGTGAAGAGGTGGATCCAAGAAATGGCTTGAGTGTGATGTCTCGCAGAGTTATGGCTTACAACTGCGATCTTGTTTTTTGGACATACTATATATTAAAATCACATAAAAGGATAGTCTGACATTTCTTTCAGTTTCTCTTAGAGCAGTGCTCGCGTGGCCACATGTACAATGATAGAAGTATTGGTTGTCAGAAATGTTCCTCCTGACCACATCGGCCACAAAGAGATCCCTATCTAATGTGATGCTAATGAAAAAGAATTGTGGGTAACAATGAGATCTGTTCAAAAATGGATTTAAAGGGTCCCTCCACCACATGTACACATTAAAGTGTGTCTACAGGTCTTGGGGGCATTTGTGGAAAAAAGTAGTATAAACTCAGTGACTAAGGTGCATTGTGGGTAATGCAGGCACAGTGTTTTGAAAAGTCCCCTGGTCTAGCATTGCACTCCTATAACACTCCTGGAACCAGAAATACTGCCTTTTTTCATTCTCTATTCCTTTTCAAATCCTGGCACATACATTACCCACAATGCAACACATTGTAAATAATTTATCAGATTACATGCAGATTTCTCTGGAGCCACAAAAGGCTTCATTCTACTTTTTTCACATATGCAGTAGTACTCGGCAACTCCTGTAAACACACTTTAATGTGTAAAGTTGGTGGAGTTACCCTTTAAGGGGAAGCTTATATAGTTTCCCTGTTGAACTGCAGTGGAGGTATGTCTGTGTAGCTACATCTTAACGTCAGCATGCTAACATGCTCATAGTGAGAGCACTAACATATTGACGTTTAAACAGTTAATACATACCAGGGTCATCCTCTTAGCTTTGAGCTATATGGCATGCTAGCAAACTAAACTTAGATGGAAAAAGTTAGCACACTTAAGCAAATTAGCACTCAATACAATGTTGAGCTGGGTCATGGGGCATAAACCAAAGTTAGGCAGAATTAAATTTGATACTTAATAAGCTCAAGCACAAGATAAAATGTGAAAGGATAACTCAAGCCATTGGGATTTATAGGCCTTCTCCAGAGGCTGTACCAAATTTCATTGCAATCCAGCAAACAGCTGTTGAGATATTTAAGCTGACCAACATCCTGCACACCACAGCGCTCTAACAGATAAAAATGAGGAAATTTCACATTAAAACAACAGATTTATCCAACTCAGACTGTTTGGCTGAACCAAGCGAGGTATGCAGACTGCCCCCCCATATCCTACACTGAAAATCCATCAGGGAGAGGATGCTCGGCCAGTATGGACAGAAGGGACAATTCGTGACTAATCGCTTCTAACACACGTATGAGCATGTGAATATTGTTGTAAAACAGATTTTTTTTTTTTAAATGTGAGCACATCCTTTAAATTAGGGTTACCCAAACTTATTCCCTTGGCAGGCCAAAGGTGAAACTTAACGGTGTTCCCTTCTTTGGCTGACTTCTAACAGAAAGTATCATTTTGCTAGCAGTGCTCAGATTATGAAAAATAATCAAAATTTAAGCTCCCTACATATTTAAAGAGCATTTTACATCACACTCAATCATCAATTTTTTTTAATTTTTTTTAAATATTTTTTTGTTAGACAGGCTCGATTGAACCTTATAATAGGCCATGTTTGGCCTGCGGGCCACATTCTGGGTTGTTTTTAATCATTTCTTTCAATTACGAATGTCTCCAGCGCATCTCCACATGTTTCAACACCAGCCTCACACTTTCTGGATTTGTCCAGCTAATAAATCCACAACACATCTCTTTGATCACTTTACATCCAGCAGGATCTCCGTGGCCAGTAGTGTTGCTCTCTGGCAGTGGTGTGGTTGTGAACAGCCTGTTCAATAATTTAGCATTAATGCAGATTATAGCAGGGCTGGCCCCCTTAAAGCAGATTAGAGAAGTCCCTGTCTGTCTGTCTGTCTGTCTGTCTGTCTGTCTGTCTGTGTGCCTGTCTGTCACCTTGTCATTAATGATGGCCCTCCTTAATGCCGGAGCAGCTCACGGGACAGGAAGATATGCTGATCGCAGGAGTGGCTGGTTAAACCATATTGCTAAATGGTGGATGTACAGAGAAGTAGATGTGTAGTTTGATAGCAGAGCTCTTTTTCACGTGGGGGATGGGAGGGACGTGATATAAAGGCATAATCGCCTCCTGCTGAAAACTATTAGAGAAATGTGTGGGGTAAGCACCGTGGGCCGACGGATGGTTTCACACTAATAGGTACACCACGCACGCGGGAGTTTGACCTTGGTTTCCCTTGGTTACCACATTTACCAGGACCAGCAGTTTGGGAGTTGTTTAAATTTTCTGACTTAATCTGTTTTTTTCGCCCTGAAGAAAAAAAAAAACCCTGAGCACATTGAACTTTAAATAATGGGAACTGGGCTTTTTCATCTGTTTCGCTTGACAGAACGCTCGTTCAAGGTCTTTTCTGTGCGCGAAGAATATTTGAAGTGCCTACAAACATTTTCAAAAGCAATGAAGGGGGGGGGGTGTG
>OMLP01007304.1:2395-31741 GCA_900302685.1 Spondyliosoma cantharus | reverse complement strand
GAAGGGGGGGGGTGTGCTTCACAGAGCAGGGACCTTTCCTTAGATAACAACGCGCTGCTGTAAGGAAGAAAAGAAGAGGAACACGCGGGGAAGAAAAGCAAGCCGGGTGGTTTCTTTGATAGCTGGTGGAACCGGTTGTGTCAACACAAACATCTGTATGTGTGTGGCTGTGTGTGTCTGCTTGTGTTCGCTCTCCATGCATGCATTCACAAATTGGCCATGCCATGTATTTCTGGAGTATCTTCCTCGAGGGGATTTCGGGATCTCATTTATTGCAGGAAAAAAAAAAAAGGTTCATTCGTCCGGCTTGCCATTTAAGCTTGAATGATTCCAGAGTTTCCTTGAAGAGAGAAAAGGCGGGGGGGAGAAAAAAAAAAAAAAAGGAAAGGAGCAAACATGCAAGAGTGGAGTAGCTGGAGACAGAAGAAGCAGAGTACATGTTTGCCATCCTCCAGCAGCAAAGTGGAATTTATAGTTGCGTGAGGGGAAATAAGAGCTTCGAGAAATATAAATACAAGTTATGGAAATGTGTCTAACTTTGAATCACAGCCTTCTTGGGGGAAACAAGCAATGAGCAGCCTCTCACACGTGAGCTTTGAATGGGAAAATAAAAGGCGCTGCTCGCTCAAAGCGTCTGGAATATGTATTTATAGCCTGGCGCTCCGTGCCTGTGTGAGTGCTCGGTAACAGTAAATTGTTTTTATATTAGCATTTCAATATCCTCCTAATGAAATGATTCTCATTTTCAGCATCGGTGGGCGCTGCTGCAGTGTGCATCCCTCGCTCTCTGTCCTCCTTTTCCTCTTCACTGTGCATCCACTGCTCTCTCTCTCTGTCTCTCTCTCACACACGCACACACACACACACACACACACACTCTGCCTCGTGCACACACGCGCACACACCCTCTCCCTCTGTCTGCCTTTCTCCTCCCTCTATTCTCCTCTTTATATTCTCTCTAATTCCTTCATCCCTCCCCCTTTTCCAACTTGATCTGCCCCTCTCTGTTGCACAGCATCTCCCTCCCTCTCCCTCTCTCTCTGTCTTTCTCTCTCTCTCACACACACTCGCTCTCGCTCACACTCGAGCACATGCAGACAGAGGGAGAGGGGGGATGAACGAGGTGCGCACATGTGAGGCTCTCCTGAACTGCCGGGGCAAGGCAGGACTGGTGAAGAGAGAAGAAGAAGAAGAAGAAGAGGAGGAGGAGGAGGAGGAATAGAGGAATACTGCAGTGACCAGCCAGCTTCTCTCTCTCTCTCTCTCTCTTGCTCTCTCTTGCTCTCTCTTTCTCACTGCTTCACTGCTTTCATCACCCAGTCTTCTTCATCCCCTTCTCTCCCCCTCTGCCAATTATACCATGAACCTGCCTGCTGCTTGTTGCTAAGGGGGAGCCAACTGGGGGAGCAGAGAGAGTGGACCAGGCATTATTTTGTTTCTAAGGTAATGAATGCTTCAGTAATGGCAACTGTCAGGTGTCACAGATGTTGCATTGCACTCGGCTGCTCGCCCGCTGAGCTCGAAACAGGGCTTTGGGACTCACAGTCACAATGTGGTTCTGGCTGTAACTGGAGCGCGGCTTGTTTCTGTGCATGTGTGTGTGTGTGTGTGTGTGTGTGTGTGTATGCAATGTCCTTTCATGTTTGCCTCCTCGTGAATTGGTGTTTGCCGTGCGCTCGGATTCGAGGGGCGTGCGCGTGAGGAGACACACTTTGTGCTGCACATGAGGGGCACGCTGGTTGGGTGCTCTCCGGTTTCAGTGTCCGGACTCCATCACTTTGACATCACAAGCTTTCAATTAACATCTTGGACGGGCCCCCTCTGTGGAGTTTGATTTGCATGCTTGAGCGGCTCTATTGGGAGAAAAGTTGTTCTCTGGAATTACAGCTTCCTGTTCACAGGGGACCGATCGGCACACTATTGTTTCCTTTAAGCAGGTGCTATGCAATCCATACCGCCTTTGCCTTTTCTATACGGCCCTTGAGGCGGGTGCAAAGATTAGCTGTCTAATGTGCTCAGACTCAAAAAAAGAAAAGAAAAAGAGAACAGACGTGTCAGCCAATGGGGAGTGCTGCACTCCGCACTTCTGGTGGTGATAACAAACAGTAAGGCGAGAGCGGATGATTACTTATTCACTCATGCGCATTGCCCATGCTCCGTGGTGTAATAGATTAAAGTGTACAACTACGGTGACAAAGCCACCTTGGATGTCTGCCGTCGTGCAAGCTGGTGGCACGCCGAATTTTAACAATGTCAATCTCCCCCCCTCCCCTATCTCTCTCTCTCTCTCTCTCTCCACCAGAGCCATTATTTGCAGTTGTTCAAACTTGTAACGCCGCACGGCTACAATAATATAATTCATTTTCTCCAAATCCCTTGCCAGCGTCTGGCCCATTGCAAGATGCAGTGTTGCTAATTTGGTTAATGTATGAAGGTTTCATATTGTGCCCGCTCATGTGTGCCTGACATGGCACGCTGTCTGTATCCTCTGTGCTTCCCCCTCCTTCAATAGCTCATCATAGCTCTTTTCAAACACAAATAGCAGCTACAGTGAAGAGTGAGGCCCAGTGAGCCGTGTGATTATTATTTTTTTTCCAGGCGGCTTTATCCTCTCGCACTTTGTGTTTTCTAAGTACCAAAAATTATGAATGTGTCGAACTGTGTAATCCACCCCCTCCTCACCCCGCTTTCCTCCACACGATTAAGGGACTAACAAATGGTTTAACCCTTTTTAATGCACAGGGGAGCCTTCGACGGCAAAAGGGTAGACGGGGCTAAGGAGGCACGTTGAAGCCCAGTCGTCAGCGTATGTTATGGAAATCCTTAGTTAAGCAGAATTAATTCTCCTGAGGGAGGGAGGGAGAGGGGGACAGCCGAGAGAAAGTGATGGGGACTGTGTAGAGGTTGTAAATAAATCCCTTAACAGCAGCTCTCAAAGCCTTGGGGGGGCTAATCTGGGGAATGCAGGCAGATCAGAGGTAACCATGATATGATTGCTGCTAATGGAGTCGCCACTTGCTAACACTTAGCACGAAAACATCCGCAGTGACCGGCGCTGACCACAATTAAACTCGCGGTGTCACCTCAGCGCCGGGGTTCATCAATTAGGAACACCAGTGTCTCGTTGTAAACACGCATCTGCGGTGTGCGCTGATATCCTGTACTGCAGTGGCTCCTGACCCCCTTTTTTATTTTCTTGGCCAGAAGTAGGCCACCCTTTAATCGACACCAGCCTCACTGGAGGTTCAAATGTGTTGATTCGATTTTTAATGGGATGTTATTTAACTGTTGATTAGGCTACATAAAAGTGGATAATGTTGCATCATTTTGTCATACACGAGCAGTTGGTGTGTTCAGGTTTGCATGTCAACACCATGTTGAGTAGCATATGTTCCAACCATTTAGTCAACCATCAACTGTTCATCCATTTCTTTTAGCAAACTATTTCAAGCATTTATCTACTGTTTAGTGTTCATGATATATTTATGTTTTTTTGTAAAATTCAAATCATAATCTGTTTTTTTCAAATTAGTATAACCACTGCACGATATTTCATGTAGCCCCTGGTAGGTGCATAAGTACCCCGTATGTATGCCTGGTTTGGAATCACTGCAGTGTTGCACTCTCACGATTTAACTTTGTGGCTTAGTTAATATTCACCCAACATCAGCCTACCTGAGCTCTCTTATCTGTCCCTACTGTGACAGGCGTCCCCTCTCCGAGACAGCAGCATACATTTTGGCAGCTGAATGTCATGACGATAACGGCTGGAGGAATGTTGTTCCGCAGGGGAAATAGAACTGCTGACTGATGTTTATCAAATTGTCATTTTGTGTTCTTCCACCCGCCCGGCTGATGTTGTGCGCTGTGCTCAACGCGGTTCGTCTGTTTTTTTCGACAGGGCCGAGTGAAAAATGGCGGAGGGATCCAAAGACCAGGGAGGCGTGGGCACCACTGATCCGGAGGAGGACTCCCCCAATATGATCGTCTACAGAAAGGCAAGGCCGACTCCTTGTGTGTGCTGCAGTGTGCGGTCCATATGAAGGGAGAAACATTCCCTGAGAGGCAATGACCCGTAGACAGGCTGCTGACAGCCCACTGGTCCGTATCTACCAAGCACTGGTTTCACTGTCAAACTCAGATGTCAGGAAGCTTCTCTTTCAGCCTTCTTGAAACAAACTCAACTCTATCTCTCTCTTTCCCTCGGACCCTCTCCCCACTTCCGTACCATCTGGGAAACTTCGGCCCTCCGATGTTTTAATAAGCCCTCAATCCCATCAGTGAGGGTTCGGGCAGTGAGAGGTCCTTTTTTCGCGTCAAGGGTAATTACCTCGTCCCCGTGGTGCCTCGCTTTCAATAGCGGCTGTCTGATTGGACAGGGCGAGCGGCATCGGTGGCTAATTACGAGGATGTCGGCTGAGAGGAAGTAGCTGATACTCCAGGGCCGGGCTTGGGAATGGCCAATGAGAGATTGGTTATTCCTCCTCAACTGGCGAATAGCTTGTTATCTCTCTGCCAGCACAGTGACAGCCCACTTAAAAAAAAAAATAGAAAAAAAAAAAGCTTCTTTTGATCAGACTTAAACCACGGGATCCTCTTCTACCAGCAAGCCTGCTGTCATGATTATGAAAAAAAGTGTGCTATAAGCAAGACGGAGCGGACAGATCCTGTCCCACTGTCCCAAATCTGTTGTTTCATCCCGCTCCTAATGACTGTCCGTTAATAAAAGCGAGGTAAACAGATTAGCGGCGGGATGTGCGAGACGGGACGCGAAATAATTGTTGACAGCGGCTGCGTCAGTTGTAGAAATGTCTCTTTCGAGCCTGCTGTTGCTAACTATGTGTCAGCGTGGAGTTTACGGAGCTCGGTGACAACTCCGAGACGTTTTCCTATAAACCCCCATCTTCATAATGAACACCTCCAGTGTGCAGCTCACCTGGAAAAAACATCAGTGATCTGCTTTTGCTTCTTCTCCTCCTAAGCTTGATAAATCTCTCGCAAATGCTTCTGATAATGATGCTACTGGGATTGTGTGCCGTGAGCGGAGTGCCACATACGTCAGCAGTTGGCAGCTTGAGGGGTAGTGGAAGTGCGTTGCCAGCAACAATTCACTTGTGTCCTGTAAATACTCAACCTGTTAGCGTAGCAGTGGGCATTTCATTTCAAGTCCCTGCCAGGAATGATAATCATTATTCAAAATCAAAGCTATGCCCGTCCCGACACAGATGGCTCCTCTTCCCGAACAGGTGTCACGGCGTCGTCAAAGATGTTTGTGTGTCTGTTTTTGCGGGCCACGCATTCCATTGTTTACTCGGCATGTTGTTCCAAGAAGCCGTCACGCCGCAGAAGAGAACATACTGTAGCTGCGTGTAACACTGGGCATCTTCGTGGATTTCGCAGCAGAGCTTCATTATGTAACGCCACGCATGCCTGGAGGCAACGCATTTAGGAGGCTAGTTTTTGCTTGTCAGGATGCCGCCTCAGGGAATATTCATCATTTCATGTTTTAGTCATACGCTGTGACAACAGACAGATGATCCTGAGAGTGACAGTTTTTTTTTTGTTTTTTTTTTCCGCCCTCGCTGCTTTGAAAAATGTGAGCTCGGATTTGAAGCTTTTGAGAAAGAAAAGGAAGCTGAGGAATAACAATTTGAGACCAGCCGTGTGCTTGTAATGCAGTATCTTATCTTCAATTTCACTGGTGCAGTTTCTTATTTTAAGACGTCAAAGAGGCCAAACGACAGAGAGGTGCTGGGTCTTTGAGGGCAGAGTGCCCACGGCCTCTGGACTCGGTGGGTGGGCAGCCTGGCGCAGTGTGAAGGCGCTGCTTGCAGAGAGGCAGATGGCCTCCAATATGCTCAGCCGCCTGGGAAAACACTGGCAGCTTCATCCCAGAGGTCCCTGTCAGCTGGAAAACATCAGTATCTTCCTGCCAGGAGCAACTAGTGCAGTCCCAGTCGAGAGATAAAAATATTTCAAAGAGTGGGCAGCACCTCTGTGAAATGTATAGGGGGTAAAGGTTAAGGTACCTTTACTTATACTCCCATATCTGTTGCAAAACGATTAAGTAAACGTGTAGGCAGTTAGACAACGTGTGAATGCGATGTATTTAGCCATTAGGGAGGCTGAGTGCTCTGGCGGGGAGGAGGCAGTCTTTGCTCCGTGCAGTGTAGGTGCTGCGGTGCTACCTCGCTCTGTCTCTCCTCCCACGGAAAAAAAAAGAGGAAGTGAAGCAAAACAATCCAATAACTGCAGGACGTCTCAGTGCCTCAAGAATCCGCGGAGGAAATGTGGTCCAACAGAAGTAGGTTGCGCGCATGCTGCAGACGCGTGCACCCGGGAGCAGAGCTTCACGCTGCTTTAACGCACGCTACCCGCTCCCGCCGCTTGCCGCGTTCGGCGTGCTCGGCAGACAGACACACAAAAACAAAAAAACTCAAACCGCGACGAGAGTCACGACTGTGTTGGGAAATGCAATTAAGCCGACGAGGGAGGCTCCTTTACTGCTCCGGTGGGGTAAAGCTAACAAACTATTAATAGCTAACATCTCTACACTCTAAGTGAATGTGTGTGTCTTCTCCTTTTCTCCCCTCTGTGACTAGAGGGCCAGGACCGCCGCTGTGACGGCTGCCTGGTTTCTGACACGCGCCGTTAATTGTCGCCGAAGGACTGCAGCACTCCTGCCCTACCCAGGGAAAGTTCAGGATTTGCGCTGCATCCCGTCTTCCTTTTATTCAGGTCATTAATTGTCTGATAGGATAATTCCTGGCAGTCAACTCATACCTGAAGGGCGGGTATTACAGTCATAGTATGTGAGGCACAATCACGTAAAAAAAAACTTTCATCCACATGAGTTTTACGAGCCATTAGTGGGTAAATATTGGTAGTGAGCCATGCCAGGAAGTTCACTGGTGCCAGTGGCCTTTGGGTACGTAGGCAGTTTATTAGAGGAGAATACAGATTGGTTGTGTTATTTTATAGCTCAATACACTTTCCCCCACTGGTGAATGGATGCAGAAAAGTGTGGTGCTCTAAAAACGCCGTCTGTGAGATAAATCAATAGAAGAAAATCCGCTCTTTAGACAGGCTGACAAGTGTGGCCGGCACTGCCAGTCTGGGGGTTGGTTCAGTCCACCACTGTGGTCCAGACTGGAACGGCTCAATAAGCACTGTACGGATTGGCAGTGAAATTTTGTGCAGATGTTTATGGTCGTCATGATCCTGCGGCTGGGCATCATCTTGACCTTCAGGCGATACGTCCTTTTAGGGTTGCCATAAGACTTCCACTTTAAGCACGTGTTCAAAGTCCCCATGCTAATAGAATGCCAGTTGCTTCGGCATAGTTACGTGTTTCCTTCCTGTCAAATCTGCCCGATTGGCTAATCCAAGATTTTCAGTTGGGTTGGTCTCGTGGACAAACTTGACAATTAAAATTCAGGGAAGAAGTGGTATTTCAAATTACATGTGGACAGGAGGAAGTTGGGATTGAACCACCACTGCCCTGTGTCCACAGTGTCAGTCATACTGTGCTTCAAGTGCAGAGGCAGGTTGGATGGAGATTTGTTTATCTGATGTTTTCATTATGACCAAATATCTGCAAAACTAAACTTTTTATTACGTGCTAATAAGCTAATGTTAGCATGCTACCACGCTAATCTACGGGGGCCACGGGAAATGTTTATCTTCTCAACATTAGCATGTTGCTAAATTGAACACGATATCCCCCCATCACACTGCTGGCACGGCTGCAGACGTGTGATTTCTCATTATGTTTCCCTTTTTTTTCGTTTTCTCTCCCCTCTAAGCCTTTCTTCTGCTTCTTGCTAATTAATAATTGAAGCTCATTTCAAGCATTTCCATCTTTGGAAAAAAAAAATATCTGGTCCTCTGAGACATCATATCCTCCCATTCATTTATTCATACCCAGCACATATTTTATCTTCACTTGGTATTTTTATCCATGCATGTACAGGAGGAGAAAAACCCCCCGAAGGATATCAAGAAAATATGTATTTTAATGTCTTGGCAAAGCACAGTATTTCTAATTCAGTTGGACAGTTCTTTGAATTTGCCTTTTGCGAGCATTACGGTGCTGTGACAGGTGAAAGTCAAAGTTTGCTCCTGTCGCAGGAGCTAAGGGTTGACTCAAGTTATTGCATGCGTCACTCCTTCAGACTGTAAAGATGTTTAATCTAACCGCTGGAGGGACGGGAGAAGAAGAGATAACTGTCAGTGCAAAACTTAACCTTCCATACCATCCACATCAGCAACTGTCAGCTGGGTTTAGGATGGCTTAGAGACGGGACACAGAGGGAGTTCACTCCACTCCAACAGTGCGGATGTTATTGAGATTATTGGGATATTGAGATACGTATGAAATGCCGGCAATCATGTTCACTGAGTGACTCCAAATCTCCCTCGAGTGGCGGGAGAAGATGAAATTACTGTGAACAGCAGCTTCCCACGTCGTCCGTTCACCCAACACGGCAGGAAGCTGACAGCTGGTTGGGTTTCGAAGGGCTGAGAGCACTGACTCGCTCTACTTCTGCTGGTCAGAAGGAAGCTTTCTGCCGCTGTCCGTGAGTCACACTCTCCTCTCTCCCTCTCTGAAGCGCCCCTGGGGCCCACGGAGGGTGTATCTCTCCTCTTTAAAGACTAACCTCCATCCGAGGTGTCTATGGGCCACTACTCGCTGTTCCTGTGGTGCACTTAACATATCACAGTCCATCTGAACACTCTTGCATATCACCTCTGCAGCTGCTGGGATGAGTTCTCCCAGCGCTTTATCATGTATGACCGCTTTAACACCGTCTCCACTCACACCACGGGAGCCTTTATCTGACGCGCTGGTATGGGCCGAACGCTTCGGGTCAGGCTTGAAGCCCGTGTTGCCTGTATGCTAAGTGCCAGTGTGGGTTGCTTTCCTAGTTGGGTCAATAAGATAAAACAACAGTAACAGTGAAAAGCTCTCTCTCTCTCTCTCTCTCTCTCTCTCTCTCTCTCTTACATAACAGGCTCCTGTGTGCTGGCCTGTCTTTTCCTTTCCAGTTAAGCAGAAGGGACCAATGCATGAAAAACCTTGGAAGTCCGCTGGAAAAAACAAATCATAATTGGATAATAATTCGAAGTGTTTTGGCAGCCCGCGCACTGTGTTGACAGGATTATTCACCTCATCCACAGAGAATCGCTGTGACTGAAAATAAAAAGGCTTTTTTTTTTTTCTCCAGCGAGGAAAGTCCTCGCAGTGCCAGTGCCTCTCCTGGTCTTCCCCCCTCCCCTGTGCACACATTGCTGACAGTGTGCTCTTAAAGGAGCGCAGGATTTAATAGTGCTGCCAGTGTTTCTGCGCTTCAGATTAGGACCGAAGCGTTGGGCTGCGTATGGAAGCATAGGGTGATGTTAATAGGCAGCTTGGTGGGGAGTCGTCTGGCACAACTGTGTCCCACTTCTAAATGCCCTCCAAACCCCCCTGAGCCTCCCACTTATCGCAGCCTGCTTGGAATCGCAGCAGAAACGGAGTGTGCCTTAAATACCTCCTACTGTACTCTGAATAACCTCGGCATCTCTGAAGAACTTGGAGGGGAGCTCGGTTGCGCTCCTACAGAGCGCATCATATGAGATTGCTAGAAATACGTATAAAATTACAGCAATTAAGTTGGAGAGGATTTCAACTTTCGGATGAAATTCCCATTAGCTGTCTTGGGTTTGATGTGTAATAGCATTAGCGAGGAAAACGTTGCCCAATTAAAGTGTTGTTGATGATGCTGCTGAAGAATAAACTGTCGTCATGTACAGTAAATACCAATGGCTTATTGGAACCGGGTCTGACATTAGTGTGTTAAAAGCTGCTGGTCGGCGGGGGCCTTGCAGGGACACTTTGACAGGTTTGACAGCAGCGACTCGCTGGGCAAACTGTAGCCCCACGGTAGTCCTGACACAGTGAATTAGTAAAAAATAGGATGTGGGAAGAGAACACGCTTTTACAGCCCCACATGGTCGTGTCGCTTTTCTTTTTTTTTTAAACGGATGCATTCACAGGAGCGCTCACAGTAATTACCCACGGTGCACTTACCAGTGTGAGTGAGCGTGCAAAGTTTTCAACAGGAGGGAATAAATACACAAGAAGAACAATAAAGACATTTAAACAGACGACAGCAAAGATAACCACAGCAAGGTCTGAATAAAAGAAGATGCCAGAGCCAATACACAAAAGTTGAGTTGTTTAAACAGAGCCATGCTCGGTCTGGGATGATGCCAAGAGGTAACATGGCAAAGCATTAGAACCACTGGGACGTGTAGAATGCCAACAGGTGACATCTGTCAAGCAGATTGTACTTAAAATGTAGGATTAAGCCCAAAAGTCCTCGAGGCAGTCAAAAAAATAAAAATAAATTACATCATCAACTGCGCTGCTGCAACAACAGAACGGAGAAACGCAGCTGCCTCTAAAAAGAGAAAATTCATATCTTTAAATGATTTTTTGGCCACTTGAGGGCAGCGAATAATAAAACTGTTATGGCCGACGTGTGAGCAAGCGGCTGCCTAATTACACATCCGGCAGATACAGAGGAAAATTATCATATATTTGAAGTCGTGTCTGGAGGGCCGCTGTTAAGGAGTAGTCAGGTTCTCAGGAGCTCTTCTGTTTCATCCCTAAAAGGATTATTTAGACGTCTTCACAAGGTTTTTTTTTATTTTTTTCCTCTGAACATCGTGTCGAACCCATTGGTGTGTGCTTATCTTATTTTCTGACCATGAAACCTAAGAGAAAAAACCACTGACGGACGCTAGCCAGACAGCAACTTGTGAATGTAAGTCCAGTATTCACTTCTCTTTTCACTCTGTTTGGGTCTACACCAACACTGATAAAAAAAAAAAAAAACTTAAACATTGAGCTCTTTAAGGCATAATGTACAGTGACGTGAGTTATCTTTTTTTTTTGGAGGGGGCTGCAAAAAGCATAAAAAAATCACCAAAACTATGAATCAAAAATGCTACAAAGCTAAGTAGAACTGAGGGGAACAGCGACGCTGAGTGATGATAAGGGACTATGGGTTACCAATGTTTTGGTCATTTTGGTCATTATTAGGTTCATAGTTTTATTTTGGGTTACTGCTTAAATAGTAGCTTCCAGTTAGCGTCATTTCTAACGTAAATATGGGCCTAAATTATGCAAATGTCTGACCTCGGTGACATTGTGATGATATGATGGTGGACTACTGACGAGAGCTTCAGGAGCAATGCTTTCTGCGGGAGAGAGGAGCTCCCCTACACCTTTTGCATGCATAAGAACCATAACCCGCTGAAGGAAAGGAGAGAACCAAAGGGTGTCGTGGGTCGTCCTTTATGCCAAAGATGTTTGCCGTTTATTATTTCGTGTGCCTTTCATAGTCTGAAACAATATTTATGGAAGGTTCGGTTTGTAATTGTGTTAAGCTTTTCTGTGGTTGCGTCATTAAGCCACAGAGATGGATTAACTTTGTGATCTAGTTTTCAAGGGTGCAGTAACATCCAAGGCTGATGAGCGTTGGTCATTAAAGTGGCTAACCAGATCATTGGTGCACGCAGTCAATGTGCCGAGCGAGGCGTAAGTCTGCTTTTACTCAATTCAACTGATGAAAATTTAATAGCTGATCGAGCATTAAGGATGCAGCAGCAGATGGTTCATTCATCCTGCAAAATAACAACTTTAAAGGAACATTAAAAGGCAATACTCGTGATCCAGGACATTGATCGCCATTGTTGAGTTCCCAACTAAGTTTCTGACCACAGTGATTGAATCAGACACATAATGGGTACATTAAATAGAAGATGTAAACGTTCAGTGTTTGAAACACTTTTTACTGCAGCGACCCTGCCTCTGGAATCTCGCTGCTGCTCGACTCGACCTCTTTTACAGTCTTCTTCATGCTTCAATTTCAGCTGCAACTTTAACTCCGACTTGCTCAAACCTCAGGGGATCTTGTCTGGAAATGCTCCTCGCCTCCCCTTGTCCCATTTTCACTCTGACTACACGGCTAATCAAAGAAAAGCAGTGTTTTGTCACTGCTGACAGATATTTTTTTTGTTGGTGGTACGTGTTATCTTTGAGTCGGCAGACCAGCCGGCGATGAGAATGTCCTCAATATGCTGAACAGAGCTGATGAAGTGTGGTTCGCTGATGGAAAAATAAAAAAGAAGCTGTGTGCTACTTGCCCGATCACAAGATATTTCATTTCTTTATCGTTTGAATGCCTCATTAAACCGAGCAGAAACTAAAAGACGTTGTCGGAGACTGAAAAATATCAGAAGAATCTGGCCTCGCTCATTCAGACGTGACATTGAAATGGCTTTTAATTACCTCTGACGAAGACAAAGAGCATAATAGAGCACAGCGCAGCTTGTCACACAATGCAGACTGCTGATCAACACCACTTTCAGCCACCTTACAAATGTACAGTAATTGGAGCACCATCTGCCAACACTCCCATTTGTATTGTTTACCGACACATCTGATAGGTTGATGGATAGACATGATTTCCCCTGAAAATAGAAGGTGTGACTCAGATGAGGGGACAGGACAGGACAGAGTATCATCTGTGCACTGCAACCACAGGTAATGATGGAGCGTCTGTTGCCGGAGCGCGGCGACTCACTGTAATTGTCTCTGGGTTAAGGATGAGGCAGGGATGAGTCACCCAAGCCCCAAATGTTAATCACCGTGGCCAGCTCGTCTGACTAAACAGCCCTCAGAGGAGAGACCAGACCATTTGGCCTCGCTCCAGAGCGTGGACCTGCAACCCCCCCCAGACCACGTCCAGTTCAGATCAGACCACCCCTCGCTCTGTAACTTTGTCTCAGTTACGCTGTCATCCAACCTTTAGAAAATTAATTGGACAAATGACTGACATGTCCTTGTGTGCTCGTGTGGTTTAGTCATGAAAGAGCCAAACAACCCATTTGTCAAAGCCGACAGCGTTATCCTCTGGTACGCAGGGAGATTTCCAACTGAATTTGTGATGCCGTGAAGGCCCGACCGTCTGACATTATGTGAGTGAGTCAGATAATCAGTGGCAGATTTTCTTCTTCTTTCTTCCTCGGCTTGGAAATAATAGAATTGTCCTTGTGGGAGACCTTGCCGTGTGCGGACTCCCATTTCCACTCCAATTGCTCTGTCGATAACTCATACGGCGGAGGCCAAAATCTGTAACAAAGCTGTGATTACGCTCATCTAACTGAGTGAGAGGAAAAAACCTTTGCATGGGGGAAAAACGCAGAACGTGGAATTCTGTCCTCACAAGTCAGTCTGAGGGCGTTCTATTTTGCATTTTACACCCTCACGTACGCGCGAGCACGTCCTCTGAACCGAGTATCGCATATCGTCCACCGGAGCGAGAAAACCTTTATTAATCCCAGCTTCCTATTACTACTTACACGTGTCAGGCAACATGAGCCTAATTTACTCAGACACTCCAATACATCCAGCTTTGAATCGGACACCGCTGCGTTTGCCTTAAATGGAAATTGGTCTTCATTAGCGGCAAAGACAGTAGGAAGGGAGTGCCGAAGCTTTTAAGCTTAATAATCATCAGAATCGATGGGGTTTAGGGCAAAGAGAGAGAGCGAGGGAGAGAGAGAAAGAGAGAGAGAGGCAGTTATGCTGCAATAGGGTGGTAACACGAGAAGAGGCTAACATGGTTATTCCCACGCTTCGGAGGCACAGCTGGCTGCAGGGAGCAAATGCACATTCATAGATGTGTGATGTTTTCCAGTGAGGGCTGCGGGTTTTGTATAACACGAGGGCTGTCCCCGTCAACATTTTTGCTCATGTCTTTGCTTTTCTTTTTTTTTTACACCAAGGTAACACCTTAGCTACAAATATGACACATATATTACAGCCCATGTTAGTCTTTGAGACCACGTCGATTTAGCTTTTAAAATCCCGGGACACGACAGGAGAGCATCGCAGCCAAAGATTTAATAATAGAACTAGATAGCAAGGCAAAGATGGCGCCTATTCATTCCAATGGGAATAGAAAGCCTGATTTTCCACCTAAGCACTTGTGTTTGACTCTTCGATATGCACAAGGTTAGTTTGGATAAGGAAAAAAACAACTACAATGAGTTTGATGCCGCTCTTCGTCTCAAGCCAGGTGACAAAATGGCGCCTGACTATTTCCTGAGAAAAACAGGTGTCAAGGGTCTATTCTCAGTGATATTGTTAGCTTTCCAGTAGCAGGTCATCTTGGGGCTTATTTTTGCATTAAATATTCAAGCAAGGAAAAAAATGATAATTATTTCAGAGTGTAATCCATGCCTGAACTCCACATGGCTCAACAATAGCTTTAGATTTACTTTGGGCTAGACTGGGACATGCGTTATGGACTTTCTAGGAATGGTCTATTTGTACTCACACTGACATTTCACACGTGGTTATGTCGATTTTATAGAAAGATTGGATCAGTGATAAGCTAAATCCTTCACCAAATAATGCTGTTTGTTAAACTATGACTTGTTTTTTGAGTGAAAGGCCTTACATCCAGCCTCAACAACAAAATAACTAAATGTGTTGCATGCCTGGAAGTATCTCTTATATTTATATATATATTGCTCTAAATGTCATGAACTTTCTGCATGTCAGGATCCATTCATTATACATGCGCTTTCATTACAAGAAAGAGCACAAGTGGATGCTAAGTCGGAAACAGCGTTGAAGGCTTTGCGGAGTTTTATCTCAATGACACGAAGTCGTCAGCTCCCTGCCTTCCAAAAACAATTTTCCAACCTCGCCGCGGTGGTGAGTCAGTGGTATTGAGGTTTTCAGAATCCAATACTTTCCCCTTTCTCCCTCTCTATTATAGATTTGTTCTTTTAGTTATTCTTCCTGTATGATATTTTATTCATGGGTTCTGATAGGAATATCCTCAGCTCTGGTCGGAGAAGTGCTTTTTGGCAGTCGCTGTTGTGGAGGAAATTACCAGACAGCTTCTGATGTGCAAAGTCCTAAAGCAGGTGTGGCTGAGTGGATCACCTTCACCGAGACCCTCGCTAAATTACAGCCAGCTGTCACGCACAGATAGCACACAGCCGGGGACGCAAACAGAAGAGGACACTTCACTTCGCTTTGAAATATGTTGAGAGGATATTAGATCACAAAGCGTGGCGAGTCCCTTTCTAGGAAGCTTATTCAATAATTCAGGGGGGGGTGGTGGGTGGCGGTTTGATGGTTTGGTTGCAATTTTCGAGCTTTGCAGACATAATAGATGGTTCATTTTTGGCTCCCCTGGGGTGAACGAATTAAAGATTTATGAGAAAATTTGGTTGCTGCTGAGCAATGCATTAGTCGGCGCTGAAGGTGGTCCGTCGACGTTATGGATAATCAATCAGCAGTGAGTAAGGATCCGATGTCGTAAAAAAACACCTAGCTGTAGCTGCGCACGTTTTACTGTTTTATCGATTCTATCATTCAGTGGGTCAAACAGCCTTTAAGGTAGCCTAATGCATATCCTGTTATGAAACACCTTTTCTCTGCCTGTGGTGTAAGTTGAAGGAGCTTCCCTGGGCCACCTCGGCAGGCCTCGCTCGGTTTCATTAAAAGACAGTTCGAGGATGGTAATTGGTCGGGTGGCGTGTGGCGGAGAGGATGATAGTGTGACAAAGGCCAGCCCTGCTGACATGTCCTCCGCGGGCCCCTATCAGGAAGAGGAGTCATCCCCCACAGGGACTGGAGGCAGCAAAGCACATTACAGGTGTGCGGCGCTGCCAGCTGCCCCGTGGCACTGCGAGATGAGATTTTCACTCCACGTGTCAGCCCAGCCGCCCGGATTTCATTACCTGTACCTGCGAGTTGGAAGTAACAAGGCTTTATTGCCAGCATTGGAAATCTGTCACCCAGCGAGAGAACAGAGTTGTTGTCATAGCACCTCGGCAGACTTGAAATGATGCTCCGGGAAACATATTCTGACTCTGCTCGGTAACACACGTGCAGAGCTGCTGGCGAATCTGACGGCCGATCCGACTTGTGTGAGTTTCAAAAAGATTTGTGAGGGTCTGGAGGAGGCACATTCCCAATCCCCTCTCCATGTGCTCCCATGCACCTCTTCTCTCTTTCATAACAGCCCTTTTCACTTAGTCCCCCGTGTTGTCACAGTTGTAACACTCCTTGCCCCTGAAAGCCTGTCAGCATTCTCACACTCGCGCTGGAGAATCAACACAGGTAATAGGGACGTCAGGTCTACGGCAAACAGCGGCGGGTGAGTGACAGTCGTGCTGGCGTTCAAAAGGGGGAGGACGGAGCCTAATGATACTCAGCAGGGCTATAAAAATCCTCTCTTATACCAGTAGCCGTGACAGGAAATCCATGCATCTCGAAAGGTCAAGGCTGCTACTCTTACTCACTGATTGCGTGTGAGAACAGGAGCACAAGGGGAACCAGAGCTGAGAAACAGTATCGTTTCCGAGATGAGGTAGAAACCGTGCAGAGGATTGAAACAGATCGTCTCCCGAGAGGGAGGGGAGGAATTAGGAGCAGATGGCGTTATAGAATGATGACATTAAAAAAAAGAAAAAAAGAAAGGACATTCCTTTAAATCAAAACCGAGCTGATTAAGATGCGATGCGTCATTTGGCTGTGAAGTCTCTCTTTGCACTGACATCATAGGCACTCAGCAGTCAACTAATGATAGGCTAAAGCACCATATGTTTCATTATGGAGCTTAGCACAGATGTAATGAGGACAGACATGCCCACCATCCATCCATCCATCCATCCATCCATCCATCCATCCATCCATCTTTCCTTGCTTACCCATGGTTGGGAAGGGTATTCCAGGTGCTGACTCGTAGTTGGACTGGATGCCTGGAAGACCAAGGAGACACCAAGGAGGCGTCCTAATCAGCTGGATCTACAGTAATGGACGAAGGAAAGTCGGACTTGAACGCACCACATAGGACTACGGCCTATGTTATGATAAAGCAACCACTCTCGCTAATATAGCCTCTTTCAACCAACAGTACTTCTGATAAAATGTCGCAATTGTTACCACCGTCGTCGGACACGATCTCATGCACAACAACGGCCACCGCTGTGGGACACACTGCAAAATCTAGGACGCTTCTCGAACACTCACCGACATTCTGCCATTAGCTAATGACCGACCGTCCGCCTGGTGTGTCAGGGTCCTAATGTTGAGCCCAGATACCTTACAGGGGACGATAATTTCGGTCGGTGGTATCCGCATTCTAATTCGGTCGTTACCCAAATCTCATGAATCATTTGTCCCAGATGCTGGCGCCATGACTTTTGTGGCCACCTACAAAAAAATCATGCATAAACACTTCAGTACACTTTAATCACAAGTGAATAACAACTTTTGACTGTGTTTGAGCAACTTTAACAATATGAATTAGAATCTATTGTAAATAAATAAGGAAGGAGACACTCGGTCGACTTCTTCATGGCACCCGCCTCTCCTCTCCTCAGATGAGCAAACTCTGCAGCGGGCAAGTTCGTCTCCTGTGTGTCAGACATCAAGAGCAGGCTTGTGGGCCCAGTGAGGGACGAGGCAGACCTGGACTTGATGACGCCTCCTCTCTCTCCCTCTGTAACCCAATTACCACAAGGCCTTAAGGAATGGGACCGGCAGGAGTAGTGTCAGGGGACGATGCCAACATCAAAGATAGACAGATGGTCCTGAGGTTTGTAACCACCTCAAACCAATCTCCTGCAGATATTATTACACGGTTAGCTGCTGCAGTGCCCCAGATAGGAAGCCAGAATGAAGATGTGTATCGATCAAGAAAGTGGAAAAGAATCAAACTGAACTTAAACTCGGTATCACCCCCTTTTAAAAGGACACCAACAGCTTTCCATGAGCTGCTGAGCTCCTAAATTGGCAGCGGCAGCAGAGAGAATTGTGCCCAGCCGGAGGCCCTGATAGGGGCTCTAAACAGGAGCATCCTCACCCTCATCCTCAAAATAGCACGGTCGTTATCCACTGCCTCTCGCCCGCCGCTGTCACACCGTTGTTCATTTGCACTTTTACATTACAGCGGCTCACCTCTGCCTTGCATAACGCTGCGACTCAGAGGCGAGACCGCGCCGTCACCGAGAGAGAAGCCAATAAATGATAGAAAAGCCCTCTCTGGAAAGAACTTTGCATCTGACAACCAGGCAGATAGCAGCAGATGCTTTTTGCCTAGTGCAATCTGTCGGCGTTTCCACACCGAGCTGTCGCGTCCCGCCTCTCCCTCTCCCTCTCCGGTTGTTTTTTTATTGCCGCGCATGCAAATACCCTTCCTTTGCTTTTCTTTCCTAATTACAGACTAGTAGCAGCGAGGACGGTGGAACTTAGTAGGATCTGAACCTTTAGGGTCCCACAGGCACTCAAAATGCAGGTGGCGTGAGCGTTGTTTGCGCTGAAAGCAGCCTCCCTGCATGTAAATTGCTGTTAGTGAGTGATCTCTGAGGTAGATCTTGCAGAGGAGTGAACTGCAGGTAATGTGATTCGATCCCTCCTGAGCAAATGACCTTTTCGCGGCTGGTCGTAGCTGCGCTTCATTTCTGACATGTAATAAAACCATCACAGTTGTGATAAAACCCGGCCGCGGAGCAAAAAAAAGCACAGACGAGTCGAATGTGTGGCTACTGATGCCCTTCATTTTCAGACGGTGACTCTTTGAAAAGTAGCCCCTGTATCTGCGCAGGCCACTTTGTTTTAGAGTGGGCTATCTATTCAGAGGGGCAGCGGACTCCTGTTTTCCCGGCACTCAGGCCCTTAGCAACCCGTGGAGTATCTAACAACAGACGTTTACAAGAGGGGAGATGATCTTTTTCTGTCCTCCTCGAGTCTCATCAACAGAAGGGTGACCTGATGAGTCACTGTGGGTTTGTGGGTAGGCTAATACTCTCCTGCCTGTCTTAGCCTAGCAGCGCTCTCAATCTACATTTTTACACACAGGAAATTTTGGCCAAAGCTTTGATTTTAAGTTTCTCCTTTTGATTTGCGGGAGCGCATTAATTCGTCTTTTCATAAATAAAAAAGAGAGAATCAGAAAAGCACCGACAACAAGATTATCCCTCCCGTCCAAAGAGCTCGATCTGTAATTGTAATTTAGTCGAGCTGGCTCCCTGCCCGTGCTGGAGCCCAACTTGACAAACTTTTAATTGCCTGGCTCCTCTCGCCGCTGCGTTGCCATGGAGACATAGAATTTAGGATGACACACGCAAACACACACTGGCACCCATCCCATCTCCGAAATCTCCATGTCGCACCCACGTCAGCTACCATAAGGGATCCTTAACTGGCCCGAACAAGTGCCAAACGTCCTCATCAACACTCTCCGTCCCAACACATGGGTCTGCAGCACGGTTGGACACTTCTGGATCTGAGCATGTCTCCCTGAGGAGCATCCAGCTTGGGTGGGCAATCAAGCGGCGGCTAATTAGACTCTCGGTGCTGTCCTGTACCTCTGGGCCTCTTTGTCTGCACAGGGTCTCTGCTGCGTTGTGGCCACTTGAGCTAAAGAGACTGCTAATGGCTGGTATGTGATTAAATTACACATGAATCCACAGGGCAACACCTGACTCGAGGAGAGAATGCGACCGAAAAAAGTTGTGGCTTAATTGCAGGGGCTGGTTTCGCAAAGGAAGAGACGCGAACAGTGACAATGGATTGTTTTTCATGGCTGCTGACAGGAAACGCAGGCCGCTTCATCCTTGAGAGACCCTGAAGAGGCCACTGACAGGACAATGCAGAGATGCGCTCCGGCGTGCATTTAACCTTCAGCAGGCTTTTCTCGAAAAACGACGCGACCCAGAGAGATTTGAGTGAATGGGCTCCCTTTTTCTCCGCATGCAAACAATTAACTTTAGTGCATTCGCAATCCGTCGCCACTAATGATTTGCACGGATTACATCTGAAAGGTATTGGCATGAGGGAAAATATGGCTTTACTGGAGTGCAAAAGGAGGCATAATTTTTCCGCTGCAGGACCTGATGGGAAAACAGTTGTTTATCTCGGCGAAGAAAAAGCCTTTCTCTGCAGGGCATTCCCGGGGAGACGGCAATTTGGAGAGGAGATGGATCAGTGAATATGTCTCTTTCAGAACTGTAAGGATGCGCTGGATGCCTCACTGAAATGCAATATTAGACGTAGCAGGTGATTTGTCGCCGAGAGCTTTTCGAGCAACTGTTTGTGTTCTTGCACACATGAATGTGCATGACTACGTGTCAGTGTGTGTGATCGAGTTCGTGCAAATGTGATTCATTCACCCGTCCAATCGTCACACTCTTGCTGGTTTGGCAGGGCTTTTCCAGTATGCCGTGCTGCTCCTTGTGCGGCTGTCAGTGCCTCTCCCCGGTGTGTCTGATCCAGCAGAGAAGCTCTCACAGCTCCCTCATCATGACTTGGCATGCTAAGAGAGTTGGACGGCAGTGGCAGCGGGGAGGAGAGACGGGGGAGAGAGAAGGAGGATGGGGAGGGTTGTTCTCCTCTCCATCCAGCAGGCTTTATTCTCACCTCGTTCCCCAGGGCACCGCACACCAGCTGGAACTCACTTAATTATGCACCCAGTATGGTGCGGAGGTCAAAATGGCGCTCAAAAAGAGTGTCGTGTGACAGGTTGCGTACTTTGGAGAAGTTGCTTCATAGTACATCATCCAACAAGTTACGGGCCGGGACATTGTGTGCGCAATGAATATATATATATGTCAATATTTTGTATTTTTGTGAACATTTTGACAAAAGACATAGACAAAAAAAATAAATAAAGTATCACAGTGTTATGGAGAAGAATGTAGAAGTCCTTTTGCACGAGGAAGAGAATTTAGACTAAAAATTTTGATTGGACCTCAATGTTAGCAACTTCATGAACTAGAAATTAGCTTTTTTTGGTTGTTAGCTGAGAAGCTACAGAACAGTGTTTCAGTTCACTTCACACTTTATTCATATGAGACCAACTGAGCATATTTTTTAAGGTTATTGAAAGGCGTATAAATCTTACTCTACAGCATGGGACAAACAGGTATACGGCTAAGTTAGAACTCAGCTAGTCGCCAAACTTTACAAACACATTGCAAATTAGCAAACGCCTAATTTGAGTGTATAGTCATGCCGTATGGACTCTATTAATGCAAAACATTTCAAGGTCAAACCACCATCAGCGAGAAACAATCAACAAACAAACAAACAAACAAGCTTCCAAACAGTAGTGCAACAAACTCAAACAAACAAAAATTGTCTTCTCTTATTCCCAAATGTCCATTAGATCCATTTCGGTAACGGATTTTGTCCAAAACACAGTATTCCATGATTAAATCATGAAAGAAGGTTCCACACCCAGCCTGGAGCCCACTCGCTTCTTTCTCCTCTCTCCTGAGCCACTTACATGCCAGGCTCCTGATGATTGATGCACCATGTAGCCAATCAGATTACAAATCCAGTAACATTTAGTTTATTACAGTTTTTGAAGACATGAACTTGGAAATGATGCCAGTTTATGTGGTTTTATCTGTTTTGCTCTTTGTATATATTTTGAGGTCCCAAAATGACTTCATTTTTATTTTTTATTTTTTGCCAGGCGCCTGGATATTTCCATTGAAACCCCTGTGTTAAGTGTTCATTTTCAGTGATATTGTTCCCAGCTAATTGAAGCATTTACAGGTCATCTGCAGGCTTATTTTCTCATTGAAAAACTCTGACAGCTTGGGAGGAAAAATCACATTAAAACTTTTCAACAGAGCCCAAAACCACAACTGTACTCCGAATGGTTCAACAACAGCTTTGAATTTACTTTGGGAGAGACTGGGATAGGTGTTTCCAGGAATAATAACGGGTTAATTAAAGTAAACGAGGACAAAATGCAACAAGTTCCAATGTAGTATGTAGAAATTATATTATTATATTATATTTACATTTGCAACCACACAAATAGTCCCACAAAATCAAAAGTTAGAGTGAAGACACGGCACACAACACAAAGGAAAGCGACGGGCCAGGCGAGGTTTACGATGCTCGTGGTGTCCTACTAGCCCACTAGTGTCTGCAAACATAAGCGCTGCAGAACGCAGTGCTCGTGACAGCACACTCTGGGTGAAAGCGCGCGGCGGACAGGCAACTGCTCTACGAGCCGGCGGGGGCTCAGTGCGGCCACGGTCGCTCACTGTGAAGGAGAGTCAAAGTTTCAGGCCGGAGAATTCCTCAACGCCCTGCGGCAGTTAGCAAGCCTAACAATATTGAAAAAGAAGGCGTGCAGTGTCGTAGTGCTTTAAGGAAAGGAAATAATTAAAGTAAATAAAGCAGTTCATGGGGTGGAGTGTGGGGCAAAACAGTTCATCTAGGACTGAGCTAATTGACACAAAGTACAGTAGAAGGACTGCAGCAGCTTCAGGTCACACAGAAAAGATATACAATTCAGGATTTGATGTATAAAGTATAGAGTTACACTCGAATGCCTGAGTCGGTGGTCTCTTTACAAGTCTTCCTGAAGAAGAACTGGTTTATCGTAGGTAGAAAGTGGTAATTGTTTTCACATAATGGCACAAGATGGATTTTGAAATGTATTAAAGCCATTATAATACTTGCATACTTGCAGTGTTTCCGTCAAAATTCACTTGTGTTGAAAGGTCGGAGGTTGCGTTCAGCCGAATGTGGTCTTGACCTCGTATGACTGCAGCAGAGAGAAGCGCAGTGAAGAATATATGTGTGAGGCATGAATGGGCCGCAACGCTGATGGTCTCCATCATGTCTGACGTACACAAAGCAAATCTCATTATAAAATGTTTTATTTTTTTCCCTCTGAGCCTTTTGAAGCTGGAAAAACCTCGGTAATTAGATTTCCAGCTGCCCTTGAAATTAACCACATTATATATATAAAAACAAAAAAGTTTTGAAACACTCATTCAACTATGGCTGTATACAGTATCTGTGCTGAGGTCAGATGACGAATAATCACCTACTAGAGAATTGTTGTTTATTGTTGAATGGCTTCTAAGTTCAGATTTATTCATATTTTATTAAACTTCAAAGGATTGCAGCATGGGTACTATATTTTAATAACTGGAAAATATTTTAAATATCACTGTGGTGTTTGAAAAATAACAATGATTTTAATACCCTGGGCTGTTATTTTCCGTCCGGATTAGAACAAACAGAAGAAGGCTTTTTTCTTTTGTCATGTTAGGAACATTGTGTCATGCTGTTGAATTTTCACTGAGCAGTAAAATCAGGCCAGCTGCTCACATTGAAAATAGCATTATGCATCATGTAATACAATCCTACAGTAAAAAAAAAATCCACATCCGCAAAAACATATTTAAAATATGGTCGCGTTGTTGTTTTTCAGTCTGTTTGCCAGTTATGGAATAGGTTCTTCACGCTAAAATTGTTAAAAATAAACTTAATACAGGTTTTTTGTTTTTAATATACAGCGTTGTTTTCTTTAAAACACTTATGAACCCTGGGATACTCAAAACAGTACGCGTACTCACACAGTCAAAGCGTAATGGCTGCTACACTCTCGGAGCTTGAGAATGACTTGACAAAAAAAAATAAACTTTTCAAAGCCTCATCACTATTTTATCTTCATCCGGCTCTCACCGACGATTCATAATTGTCTCCGGGCCGTAGATTTATCTTTTTGCCCGTCACCTGGACATATATTTTTTTTCTCCCTCACAGACCCACATTTCTTTCAACAATGACAAGTGTGCCTGAGCCCCGCTGATGACTGCTGAATCATTGATGGCACTATTACCGCCCTGATACATCTTTTAGCAGCAGCTGTCTCATTTCTGAAGACTGGGCCAGTTTTTAATAGCTTCATCTCTGGCCATTTTTGGAAGAAGGACGCGGCGTTTCAATTAGTAGTGGAGGGATTTTTTTTTTTCTTTTCCGATACTCACCAGCCTGCCCTACCAGAGTTCAGCATGTCGCATTCGCTTGATGGTATTTATGTCGCTGATGCCCTGTTTCATTTTACCGCGTTATGTCCCAATTACAAAACCATGTCACAGGAGGTGGTGCCATCTTGTTTTAGACGTTTAGAGCAGACGGGCTCGCGGAGTAAACGCTTTTTCCGCTATTTGGCGTACTTCACCTCTAGCCACTCACTCGCATTCTCCCTACAACTTTACCGTCCTGCATGTGCCGCTCGGAGTGCGAGTGCCGCCCTTAAAGCCATAAAAGATAAGGCGGACAACCGACAACACAAACACACCCACGCACACAAACACACAGCCGTGCGTCGGTACAAAATGCAAACATACAGTGGCAAGGTACACAAGTGTTCTCCTGATAATCATTTATAGAGCACGGTGGCGAAGGGGGCAAAGTGCTGTTATCGCATGCTAGCGGCAATTTTCAGCTCTCAAAAAACCCTCCACACCAAGCTGCGAACACCATTAGCCTGTACATGCAGGAGATACGATGTGCACTATCTGTAGCCGAGCCAAGCACTCCTTGTCCGCTGTCATCCTATAGAGAGATAATGAGTTCTTCCTTTCTATGCCCCTGTACCCATCCCAGGGTCCATTATTACGCAAGAACAAAAGGGACTTAATCCTTTGCATGTTGTTGTTGTCTCGGGGGATTGCGGAGTCCTTCAGAGCCGGATTGAACGGAGCTGATTTCAAAGCTTCTTTTTTCCCCGCGTTTGTCTTTTTGCGTGGAAGGTTTGTCTTCAAGGGGAAAGACGCTTGTGTATTCGCCGCTAATCTGCCATGAACCTGATTGTTCCCGTGTAAAACCGTTCGCGCTCACATGTAGGCGAAAAGCGGGGCCTAAAATACTGTGGTTTTGTTCACAACACAGAGGTCTGAGCTCTCTCCCCCTCCCCTCCCCTCGCTGCGAGAGATTTATCAACAAGAGTTGAGGCGGTAATTCTCCATAGTGGATGTTCAATAATTCATGCCAAGACACTCTCTCAAGCTTATGGTGAGAGATTGGTAATTGTCTTGCCACGCAGTGCTCTCTTCCCCTTCATCCCTACTCTGCATTATGTGTGTTATTAAATCCATATACATCTTGGTGTTTTGTTGTAGATTGATGGGGCGCGTGGATGAATCATCCGTTTCAAGTTTTGCCAGGGAGGATGATTACCTGTGATTGTGATGGCGGTTGATTAAATGCTGCACTCTGCCTGCTCTGTTCTCTTTTCACACTACTATCCACTTCTTCCAAAAGATATTCTAGAGTTTTGATAGATTATCGCTTTAATACGACGTACAATATGAAGCAGTGCAGTGGGTTGAGGACATACAGTTTATCTATGAATGTAAAGATGATAGAATGGCTTTATACATATTGCAACAGTCTACCCAAATATGTTGTTTGGCTCCTTACTCAGATTTATGTCACGTAATGGGAACGTGATAAAGGATCCTTCGTTCCCATGGTCTTATATTCCCAGGATCCTGTGTTCTCAGGTTTAGGGTACAATATTAGGGTTGATGTGGGTTACAGAACTGTGGAACCGGGTAACACAGGACCCTGGGAATGCAGGATCCTGCTGACATAGGTGGTACCACAGGACTCTGGGAACGTAGGACACTGAGACTTTGGCATGTAGGACGATGGGAACACAGGACCCTGGTAACATAGGAGCTTCAGAACAGAGCTAAATGCTAATGTCAGCATAGTAACACGCCAACACTGACAAAGTTAACATGCTGATGTTTAGTATACAACATTTTCCATGTTTATGATCTTAGTTTAGTGAGTATAAGTATGCTAAAATGTGCTAATAAGCACTCATTTCAAACTACAGCTCAAGCCGATGGCAATGTCGCTAACCATAACGCTACTGGTGGTGGCCTCAAATACAACGTTAAGGGGAAATCAGAATTGTTACAAGTCATCCTGAGGGAAACATCCAGTTGTGCTCCAAATTTGATCATAATTTATCCGATTGCCGTTGAGATGTTTCAGTCTGGACCAAAGTGGTGGACCGACTGATCGACAGACATTCCGACAGACCAGCGTGGCTAAAAATAGAAAATAAACCTGTAACCAGGTACCGTATCATCAACAGGCACGGAACATACCTTCATGAAATGTTTTAGAGCCTTTCTGCCCGCCACAGTGGTGGGAGTTTACTCACAGATACGCTGTGTTAAATGATGAATGAGCAGTGCAGGAAGGAGGACCGTGAGATCTAGATGTAGAGCACACTGCGATGCTGTGTGCCTGTGATCGTGACTTGAAGTCAGCTGTGAATGTGGTGGGATGAGGAGGGAACGCGCTGCAGACAGCCAGCTTTGGATGAGAGAAACTGGAAAAGGCTTCTTTAAATATGGAGCGTGTCGGGCCTATGAGTTGAACCCTTGAAAAATTCACCTAATCAGCTTTGTCATACTGTAGCAGAGTGTGGGGCCCTGTTGTGCATATGCATCTGAGTGTGTATGCGTGTGTGTACGAGCCTCTGAGCGTGCTTACTTACCAGACAGATGCTCAGGGAGCCATAAAGAATTTAATAGCCAGCGCAACGAACTTAGCAGTTACAGTACTGCATGTGGTTGGCTGCTGATAGTACAGCTAAGTGTGCAAAATCAGGATCTTCTTGACGTACATTGATTCCTAGTGAGACTCCATCAGGCAACAGAGCACTGACTGCTCACATCAATACGCGACCTGACCCGACTGCTTATGACCATAAACAACCCCGTTTCCAGGACGTGACCAAACACAGATTTTTCTGTATGTTCGTGTGTTTTTGCTCTCTCTATATGGATTTCTGTATGTTTGTGCGTGGGTGTTCGCGTCCTTGAGTGACCGGATGTCCACTTGTTTACTGTATGCGCCCCCCTGTGAAGTGAGTGTACTGAGTGGCGAGCTGTGCCGCGCTGGGCCCTAATTTTAGGCTGCTGATGTGTGATGTGTTTGGGGCTTTGGCAGTGTCGGAGGTGTGACGTTTATCTCTGCCTCTGGGGAATGGCTGTGAGAGGCTTCTCTATTTTTTTTTCAATCGGCCAAAGCCCTTGTTACGGCTAAATAAGTCACCCACGACGTGCGACTAGATTACCGAGCAAATACACGCATCTCTCAGTAAACAATTGAACATATTGAACCTTTGACCCGAGCCCGTTCTATCTTCGAGCTTCATAGCGTTCGTACTAACGGATGTCACTTTTTATTACTTCAAATTCAACATCCGGCTTCAAGCCTGATCCTCACCAGTCTGAGTAGATAAAAAAAACAAAAACATGCAGATGTGATAAATGGGTCAAAAGCATTGTATTGAATTTTCGATAAATTTTCTTTCTTCAAACAAAAATAATGCTCTATGGGGCGTTTTAGCACCTTAATGCTAATTGTTTTGGTTTTACAGGTGATTTGACTGTTCTGATCCGCTCTCACTGCTCTCATCGACATTTTGTACAGACATGGAAGACAGCTTTTTCTCAATGAAAACGCTTCCATAAACTCACTCAAAGTGTTTGACCAGCACGGAGCAGCAAAAGGACACAATTAGCAATTCAAAAAACATACCAAAAACAGAGCTAAATATTTAACTTGCATTTATTAGGTGCAAAAACATGAATGCTAATGTTTCTCTGTCCCTGCTGAATGAGTATTAATTTTAACTGTATTGAGTTCACAGCTTGTTTTGCTGCACCCAGTGGGCCAAAATGTCAGTTGTTGCAGCTTTAGCTCCGAATCTTATGTTTAAATTGAATAGACCACTAGCTGCAGGATTTAGGGGGGAGCTCCTGAAAATGGATGTTTAAATCTTCTTAGAAATTAATTTGCCAGAAAAAAAGAACAAAAAAAAAAAATATGCATAAAAAACCCCAGCTGTGTTGAGAGATTGTTCTAAAAAAAATGTTTTTTAACACGCTCTCCCTCTGGCCTCCCTACAGATTGAAGACATCGTTACACGAATACAAGATGAGAAGGCAGGCGGTGTTGCCATCCGGACTGTCAAAAGCTTCCTCTCCAAGATCCCCAGTGTGGTATCGGGTTAGTGTTTGTGTGTGTAGGTGTGTGTTCCTGTCTGTTTACTGTACGGGATGTGATTGCACGTGTACATATCCTGTGTGTTCTGTGTGTGTACGCCCCTTAATAAGGCCTTATCTTCCGTGATGGGATGATAATTGTTTGTGTGTGTTTTGTTGTCTCACTCAGCGAGCGGACGAGTCAGAATCAGTAAACCAAATATGACCTTTTGCTCTCATTTAAATTGCTACTACTACAGTTGGAGGCAAATTATGTCATTCCCAATAAGACCTCGGCCACTGAGGAAACAGCCTGTGGTGTGATGCTACCCCACAAAAGCTGCTTTTCTCCTTCTTAGTTATGAGTGTGTGTCCCTCTGTGTACATGCACTGTACTCTTTCTTGTTTGTGTATGAGATGAGTCACCAGCGTTGGACAAGGGGGTCGCTCCTGCTCTCCCAGAGGTTGTTTTTTAGGAGTCACTCCCTCACGTGGCACCCCCGGGCCTGATGGCCCCAACGATCTCCCGGCAGCCTCCGCCAAGCACATAGACCGGGCCAAATATTGTGCTGTCCAGGAGCAGGAAGAGAGAAACGGCTGCAAATCTGTTAACGTTATGTTATATTTAGACGCTTAGTCAGCTTTGACAGCTCTGACCCACAGCTCTAAACGGAGACGAGTCACAAAGACTTCCTCGAAGCTCATTTGTGTTTGTGGATTGCAGCCTTTGTTGAAACTGTTGCAGATGTGGAACTGTGACGCCGCCTCTAACAAATGTCCTTCTCTGAATACCAGGGGCGGACATTGTTCAGTGGCTGATGAAAAACCTCTCCATTGAAGATCCAGGTATGCCCGCTGAGCAATCTGTCATTACATGTAAGCACAATGGAGCTCAACTGAGGAGGAGGGCAATTTCAAATGACGCTTTCATTTTTCCTCAACAGCTGAAGCCATCCACCTTGGGAGTCTTGTCGCCGCCCATGGCTACATCTTCCCGATCTCTGACCATGTCCTGACACTAAAAGATGATGGAACTCTTTATCGCTTTCAGGTACAGAGAGCTCCACAGCGAGAGAGTCCTTGTCCTGTGCCGGGCTGCCTTTGAATACAGAACAATAAGATGATGGTAGTTTATCAGAGGGATGTGTTTATTGCGTGATGCTAATGAGAGCAATCCTTGCTAAGCCTATTAGTCATCGCACCAAGGTCGATACTGTATATCCCTGCTGGACGCTGCGTCAGAGCAGGAGGTGGACCGCGGAACAAAGCCCACGGGCCAGCCGCGCAGCTTGTCAGAGGGGTGTTTTTTTCTCCTCGCTCCATCTGATCCAGCATGAACTTTGACAGGTTCTTCTGATGGCTACGGGCTCCACGATGACTCATTACTGTGACTGGGCCATTAGCATTCTAATCCGGCAGGAGGGCAGGCAGGCATGG